>JAPYYT010000118.1:0-155852 GCA_030522565.1 Ceratosolen corneri | reverse complement strand
TCTTACCAGGATTTGGTGTTAACATAGCTTCCATATTTCGTAGAACTTTTTCTGTCCAAGACTTTGTTGCATTTGCTCGATCTGCCAAATGTTCAAAGTGTGCATCAAGTTCTGTTTTTTCTGATGTTCCTAAAGTCTCTTCAGTGAGCTAATAAAAATAAGTACAACGTTTAAATAAAAAGCTATTTCTATTGTAGCAAGAAATCAGATCGATAAATAAAACAAAAAATAAAATGTCAACAGTAGGTATTTAATAAAACCATATTAACCAAAACAAATTTATATTTACGAAAATATTATTAAATTTTTATTTTACCTGAACAACCCTACTAAGGGCAACACCAGCGTCTTTAACTAATTTTTTAACATTAAAATCCATTTTATGCGAATTCTGGTCACAATTTTTACATACACGTAGTTTTTATGCTTTTACTGACTAATAAACTTTATCCTCATACTATTAATCCTAATTCTCTATCCTTCCGAATCGAGGCAGCACGTAATTTATGCGCGAGATTTAAATATTAATCGTTACCTGTCGAAATTATACTATATTAGCATTTTTTTGATTATTCAAAAAAGCATATAAAAAAAATTTATAAATCTTATGAAACTAAATAAATTAATAACCTTTAATATGTGTGTTTAATTGTATTGATTAAACACTTGATATATTTGACTAAATTAAAAAAGTAACGGTTTTCAATAATGCATTTAATATAATTAATTAAAATTTTTTGTAAATTAAATGCAAATTAAAGAAAATAGTGAAAATAAATAATTTTATATTTATTTATTTAAAAATAACCAATTTGCCATCAAAGTGTAATTAATTATATAATCTATCGATGCATTACACTATTTTTACAATAAAATTATATTTTTTAAATAAACACAAATAAAATAAAAAATTTTTTAAAATAATTTATTTTTAACAATATTTTTTCTAAATAATCTTAATCTTCATCTATATTAAATTTTATTCTTATATGGTATGTAAAGAAAATCTTTATAGTTTCAAAATTATATTCATTTAATTTATAAATATATAGAGTAACATTATGATCTATAATCAGCAACTAATTTTAATATTTTTTTATTTAGTATACTTATATTTTTTATCGATAAAGTTATGAATTTTATAAACTGAATAAATAGAATAAATATTAAAAAGAACGCTCTCTAAAATCAAAAAAAATTTAGAAATATGCATTAGTAATATCTTTATTTTTACATTTCTTTGTTTTTTTTTAATAAATACTTTTTATACAATATTTGAAGTGTTTTATTAACTTTAAAAATTACTGCACTAAATTATAATGAACATCAACATTTAGTCCTTAATAACTAACAGTTTAACAACGGTTTCCAGCATGAAAAGTTTATTGGTTGATGTTCTATTACAGCTTATTATTACAGTGATCTTACAAAACTGTGATTGTACAATGATATAAGATAAAGATAATAATTCTGTACCAATTTGTTTGTTTTGTCTTCTTATCTTCTTATAGCGCGGTAATATAACTTTCTATAACCTAAATTCCTTCAGAATTGTTTTATAAAACTAATTTAAATAGTAGATTAGTTGAAAGGTGAATATTAAATAAATCATTCATTATCTAGTGTTGTATTATGGATCGTATGCATCTTTTTTTTTCTTTTTGATATTTTTTTTACTTAATAATTATAATAAAAAGTGAAGATAAATAAAAAAAACATTTCTTATTATATTAACTCTGTTAATATCACTTCATGTAAAGTATTAACTTTCTTGAAAACAAGTTAAAATTTCGAGTTCTTCCAAGCTAAACAAACATTAAATCATACCATTTACGTATCAGCTAAAGCAAAATATTTAGTTAATTAATGTTCAAGTAAAATTTATTGTCAGATATAATTAACTTGTGTACTTGTTTTATTTAAGTTATCAGCTAATTAAATCTGCCTTTTCTAGTAAGAAATATCTACTACTTTATTTGTTTTAAATTACGAACATTTACTACTGAAATGAAATTACATAATCGCAACTCTGACAGTAGTAAAAAAAAAAAATAAAAATTTGCACCAAATAAAAAACAATTTTATTTAAAATAACTTATATTATTTCATGGTAAAATAATTTATTTATTATATTTCCAAGGTGTTATATAAATTGAACGCATTAATATTTATATGAGATTTACACATGCTCAATTACAGATTTTATTTAGCAATAATAATTATAAAAAAATTTGTTATATTAACAACTACTTAATAAAATATCACTTCAAAGTTTAACATACGACAATTATAAAGAAAATTATAAGTATATTGATATAAATAATAAAAATTTATTAAATTAAATTTTATAATTATATAATAAATAAAATATAATACTAATTTATATACATTTTTTAGTTTTAATTTTATTATTTCACATGTTTATATATTCTTCCAAGATTTTTTTTATTAAAATTTTTTAATCCTAATTTTTTAATAAATAGTGTGTATAAGTGTCAAATTTATATTTCAAATAAAAATTCATAATTATTAAATATTTGTTTATTAAGATAAAATTTTTAATTAAGATTTGTAAAAATTTAATAGAAAATAAACTTTTGCTAATTTACTATTAGAGTATTTTTTAGCATTAATAAAAAATCTCAAGAATTTTTTTATAAATTATTTAAAAATATATTGTTTCATAATTCTGGAAATTTTGTATAACCTGATATATAGATCTTTATATTTATTAGTTATAATGAGCAATATATTTAAAAAATTAATTTTGGTACAAATTATTAAAAATTTTTATTTATATGGTAAATATAAAAATTATTAAACCACTAAAGTATAAAACAAAATATAAAAGTTATTTATAAATTGTAATATATTCGACTATTATGATTAACTAAGAAATATACAATACATATGATTTACATGGATTTAGGTTCAGCAATAAGTAAATAATAATTACAATATTTAACATAGTTTAAAGTGATTTGTATTTATAATCTAGTGTACAGGCACTTGTATTTCGTTTCATTCCCATGTGGATTATTATTTATTTATATATACACATATATATGTACATACATACATATGTATATATATATATACACACAATAATAATATTAATTACAGTCATTAAAATTATCTATCTAATAATTAGTAACGATTTAATAATTTTTTACAGATGTCAATTGATAATAATGACAATAATAAAAGAAGAAATATAAAAAATACTAATAACAATAAAAGATCATGTAAGATGCGATAAATATACACTTGCTTTTGGTAATTTGAAACGGTTAACAAAAACAATTAAGATTTACTTAGTTTAATAGAAAGGTTTCTTATTGCAAAAAATGTTTAAATCTTAAGAATACATGGATTTTTTCAAGTAATATAGATTAAACCCATAAAATTTAGTTGGATTTTTTTGTTTATGTTACATGGGAGAAAGTACTTGTCCTAAAAAGTTTAATATAAAATGTATAAGGTTCAATCTCTGGTGAAGTATATATGGCAAAAAATGCATCACTATTCTTCCCTCTTTCTTCCTTTCATATATTTTTTTTCATTAAATATGTGCATACAAATATATATCTGGATGCTTATAAAATTTTGTATATAATTCCCTTATTTTCATTATATTTATAAACATATTAATAGTGAAAACAATTTTTAAATATAAACCCACATATTCAATAGGAGTTTTTTAACACACAAGGATGAAATATCCATCCATCCAACTACCCGCGTACCTATCCATTGATTCATACAAATATACAATATGTAAGCGTATATACAGAAACATATATACACATATTATATATTTATATGCAAAATCTATAAAAATTAATTACTTATTAATACTGTGCCATATAACAGGTCAACATTGACTTAACAAATAACATGCTATCATTTGATTTTCTTTTCTTACAAGAAATATCTTCTTTTAAACAATGATTAACTAATGTTTTCATTCATCAAATGACAAAACATAACAAAAATATTAATTTTAATATGACAAATACTGATGCATAACTGAATAATGTAAATTATATGTTATAAATTTCTATTAGATTTTTTGTAAGCACTTTCAGCAATACTCATGAGAGATACTGTCATAGCAGGTCCAGTTTCATTAACCATACTTTTCAAGTAGCCAGATTCCTTTTGCAATAAAATATGAGGATGATCAAATTCCTGTAATTAAATACGAAATACAAAAATAAAAAATATTCATTTTATGTATAAATTAATATTTTAATATAATATTAAAAAAATGAACTTTTATTAAAGAGTAGTTTATTTATAAAAATTATTTTAAAAAATGTATTTGAAATATGTTCATTTCATTAAAATTTTCTTTTATTTCTAAATAATTTTTTTAAGCAAAAAAGTAAATGTATTAGTTTGACAATTTGATATTTTAGTGATATTAGTCTCAAGATTTATTAATAATGATTTGAGATAGTGATTTTACAACTAAACAAATGAACAAATCATCTTTTTCATATTTCATATAAATTAAATAAGGTATAGAATCCCTATTGATGTTATGAGATTTGAGTAAGTCGGATACAAAATTGAAGAAATGCCAAGGTCTCTGTAGTAAGAAAATTCGTTTTCTCATTCAATTTACTATTGATCATTGTAAAAAAGAAATAAATTCGTAGTGTCATCTAATATAATTATTACAATTTGATTTAATTAGTTTTACTTAATTTTAAAAATAATTACTTTAAATACATATTTTTAAATTACATTGATTTTATAACTAACAGTAACTGTATGAACTCACCACAACCATTCCAGCATCCATAACTAAAATACGATCACTATCCATAACTGTATTAAGTCTATGAGCTATTGTAAGTACAGTACAATTTTCAAACTTTTTTCTGATAGTTGTTTGAATAAGTTCATCTGTTCTTAGGTCAACGTTCGCTGTAGCTTCATCTAACACTAAAATAGGATTATTTTTTACAATTGCTCTAGCAAGGCAAATCAACTGCCTTTGCCCAACACTCATATTACTTCCACCTTCATTCACATGAGCCATTAATCCCATCTCTTTTAGTTCTACTTCTTCAAGAGCCTGCCAAAGTATGACATCTTCATAGCTCTCAAACGGATCAAGATTTTTTCTTAAACTACCCGAGAACAGGAATGGTTCTTGAGGTATTATACTAATCTTCTTTCGTAGATCATGTAAACCTATTTCACCTACATCTATTCCATCAATCTCAATTGAACCTTGAATCTCAGCCAATCTAAAAAAATAATAAGAATATATAATTAAAATACGAACTATTTATTTTATATACAAATTTTATATACATTTTATATACAAATATCATTATTTTATTGGTTAGTATCGTTATTAAACTTTATAGTATTAAATTAACTAAACTTTAAACCAATTTTATAATTAGAGATAGCTATTATTACAGTTTAGGTTCTGTGATGAAAAAGATACTCTGCACACTTAAATCAATTCACTATAGTTATTATTTTAATTTAATTTATTACCTGAATAATGATTGTATAAGGGATGATTTTCCAGCACCAGTACGTCCGACAATACCGATTTTCTCTCGAGGATGAATGATAAAGTTTAGATTATTCAATACAGGAGGATCAGCAGGTGAGTATCGTAAAAAGACAGACTTAAATTCAATTTTGCCATTCATTGGCCATTCTGGTTGTGGTGCTTTCTTCGGATTGCTTTCTAATGGCGGTTCACTTGAAAGTTTGCTAAAAGATAAAATTATTATCATATGTTAAGAAATAATACTTTTAAGTAATAATTTTAAAATGATTTTAGTAAAATTAATAAAGATATATATTTTAAAAAGATGATCTAAAATAGTATCCACTACGAATATTTTTCGTAGTGATGTAATTTGTAATGTAATGTTACGTTATTCATTTAAGGGAAAAATTTAACTAATACGCATTACGAAACAATTACTCAATTTTAATAGTTATTTTATCAAATTTGTACTATTAATTTATCTATGATTAATACAATTTGAATATTCCTTTTTGCCTTGAAATTATTTATAATTATACTTTTTATTTTTATATTTTTGGGCTTAATGAACTAAATTTATACTTTCTTTAAACACATACAGATATATATATAAGCATTTTACGTATACTGAATTAAAAAAATATACTTAATTTTAAATAGTTTTTTTTTAAAAATAAAGTTATAAAATAATACGCTTAAACTAATATCTTTTAATATACTAAGGCAATTAAATCAAATTTAATCTTTTTTAATTTACACATAAAATCTATTTTACAACTTAAAGAGAACCCAAACAGTTAAAAGTTAAAAATCAATCAAGGTTGATGAATAAGTTCTCTTGATTATTTATTTATAAATTAATTACATAAATATTAAAATGATGCTAAATGAATCAGTTTTATTTCAAATTGCTTTAATATATATATATTTTATTATTTAATATTGTTCAAATATAGTACCATCTTTATTATTTATAAACTTAATACACTAATATATAATGATACTTAAACATATTATGCAATAATACATAATTACATATATATGTAATTTTCAAAAAATAAGAAATACCTATATTCCAAAATTCGTTCAACAGAGGTCATTTGATTCTCTAGTTCGGCGCTTTGGCGCATTCCCCACTGGAACATACCAGTAAGACCTATACTTTGGGTAATTGCTAAACCCACGGATCCTCCATCAGGTTGATTATCTTCAGTTAAGAAGAAAAAACTCATCGTTACTAAAGCTATATAGATTACGCAAAAAACATCCAAATAAAATCCGAAAGCACGAGAAGTTGCTATAAAGATAAACCAAGCTGAAGAATGGAGATCTTGATGATGATCAAATTCTTTGACTAATGTTTCATCTGCATTGAATGATCGAATTGTTACCAATCCCTGTAAGCTTGCATTTAGATGACTGAATACTGGCGATCGAGCTAAAAGTAATTTTAATATTTACATTATTATAAATGTTTAATAATTAATAAAGTAAATATTGTAAAAATTATAAAACAATATTGATAAACGTGATAAAACAAATATATAAAATTAAATAGAAAGCATTTAGTTTCACATAATTAAATTTTTCAATGAAACTCATTTATATCGTAATATAAGTATTTTAAAATATAAAATCTTTAATGTTTTAATCAAAATAAAATTTATATTTTTTATGCCATAAATTTACAAGGATTATAATTTAAAAAAACTTATGTAATATTTATACTATTAATTTTAAAAAATTATCTTTTTATATCTTGAAAATATAATATTGTAAGAATCGTATGAATAATTATAATTTTATTTTATTTTATTTATAAAATACTTATTTAAATAAATTAAAGCTTATCAAAATAACTACACTGTAAAACAAGCATTAATAGCAATTTAATCCAATTTGTTATAATTAATAATTATTCAAATTCTACTATCCAATAAGATCTGAAATGTTTCAATCTCTCAAATTATCAAAATATTTTCACATATTAATTCCCTAGATAGAAAAATTAATGAATAAAATAGAATGAACATTTCTTCTCTTTAAGGCTTTAGAATAGTTAAATGCTTAAATGGAATATGCATAACGTAGTAACAGTTTATTAAATAAAGTCTTTAATTAAAGAATGAAGGATCTGTAATGTGTTTGATTTTAGAATAAATTTCTCAGAGTAAAATTAATTATTTTTCAACTGTATTTTATAAAATTAATAACTTATGTATATTAATTATTCAATTTTTTTAAAGATATTTAACAAAATTTATCTGTTCAGTACAGTATTAAAAAAGTAAAATTTTTATAAAAATATAAAGCTATTATATTTATAGTATATTTATAATATATTATATTATAGTACAAATTAAGGTATCTATCAAAGAATTTAAAAGATAAGAGCGTAAGTTTGAAAATTAACTAAAAAAATTAAGTTTGAAGTTTTTCTTGTAATTTATCAAAAATATTATTAAATTTATTGAATAATTATGATTTAGGCTCTATTATAAGCATTGTATGTGCTATATTGTTGTAATTAATAGCAGTTTATTTAATTGATTAAATTTTTAATTTATAAAAAGCAAAATAAAAATTGAAAAAATACATACTTATGCCTTCTAGTCGTTTAATGCTCCTTCCAGTTGCTATATAAATAACTCTCAGATAATAAAAGAGAAAACTAATAAAAAAAGTAGGTATTAATAACCAAGGATTCGAAATAGCTACGACTATAATGATACCGAGTAAAGTTAATCCAATTTGCAAGCAATCAATAAGTGCTATCGGTAACAATTCATCTATGGCACCCATGTCCTTGGAAAATCGATTAAGAATTCGACCAGAGCTATTAGTATTAAAAAATCGCATCGTCGCTCGGCTGATTGAACTGAACATATTATCGTGGAGCTTCCGTGAAGCACGCATGCACATGTCGAAAAAAGCAGACGAACGAATAAGAGTGACCACTATTGTGAGCATAATTATGGCACTATAGATATATATACAATTCTCGCGAGATATAGAGCCTTGCCAGTCCAATATCTCAGTACCATTTTCTCCATGATATCTCTAAAAACAGTACAAAACATTTTATTACTTACATTTTCTCAAGTTGATAAGCAAAACCAAACAAGTTAATCTACAATTTTATTTATAAATTAATAAATTTTTCATTTCATCTCTTGACTTTATATAATAAAGATTTTATTTATTAGATATTAAAATGCACAATTACAATAAATTTATATGAAAAATTAATATCATATTGATAAGAATTACATATGTTTATAATGATTTTTACAATTTTTTCTTTCAACTAGAAATGCAGTTAAGGAATATTTAGAAAAGTAAAGAAAATTTTATACATTTACAAATGAGACTATAATACATATCTGAAATTTTTAATTTTAAATTGTCAAAAAATTAAAATTAAAAATACTAAAAATTTTTCAACATTTATCATAACATATAATTTTAATATCTTAAAACCAATAAGTATGTTAACATTTTGAAAAAATTTATTATAAAATCTGTCCATTAACTTTTAAAAGCAAAATATTACTAATAATACACAAATTCTAATATAAAAATAACCTCTGTTATACAATACTGTTATATAATGTTATTAAATAAATAAGTTGCTATACTTGTGTTCATCAGAATAGAGACCCAATAGATTGAGTTTAAATGTATACAAATAAATATACATCAAATATAATTTATTTTTATAAATAATTATGATCTAAGTATCCTTGTAAAACGGTGTTTAATGTACAAATAAATGCTTTGTTTTACACTGAGATTCTCAAAATTATTTATTATTTATTAAATTAAAAATCTAGCTATACATAAAAATATTTATATAAAATATATTTTACTATTATTAAGAAAATTCGATTTTGAACAATATAATATTAATGACTGTATTAAAAAAAAATATGCTAAATAAAAACCAAACAAATAAAATGATTTTTTTCTAGAATTACATCATATTTTTTTTATATTTTAAAGAGATTTTTATATTATTGATCGAAATACTTAATTGTACTTACAGGAGATTTTTCTTCCATTTTAACCCACTCGGAGATAAAAAAGTCACCAGCACTAGCAAAAAATTGTGCTAATACGAAAAGGATGAATATAATAATGCCAACACAACAATTGACACCAGCTCCTAAGTAACCTTTGTAAACCCAGCTTCCAACATGACCAGAGCTGCGCATTTCGTCTTCTTCTACTGGATCATCGAAGGACAAATTGTTTTCATTTGTCATAAAGGAGCTCAATGAGGTGATGCTACCTTGACGAGATGTTCCTCGACTTGCAGGTGCTGATCCACTTTCCTCGTAAGTTTTCAATTGCTGAGTTTCAAGTAAACGTCCAAAATCGATGCCTTGAATCAGCAGGTCATCAAACGTACTAAAGTCATTAATTTGATCATTTTTATTGCTATTATAGTATTATTCCATACAAGATATATTTTCCATAACTATTAAAGATCAATATTATCATTAATTTTCGAAACTTTAAAAATTTTAAGAACAGGGTTATTTCGTACAATTCATTCAAATTTATTAGAAAAATTATTTTTTAAAAATTAAAGTAATATAATTTATAAAAATATTTAATAAATATGCTTTTATTGCTTTTATATGCTTTTATACTAAAAAATGCTTTTATTTAAAATGAAGACTAATTTGAAATAGTAAAAATACAGTTTATAAATAAAAATTAAAAAATTAAAATTAAATTCTAGTTTAAATTATTTAAAGTGCAAATTATTACAGCTATTATTTTATCGACTTAAACAAAATAATATACTACGAAATATACTTACCCTTCGGCCTCAATTTGTCCATCCTTTAAAACGATTATTCTATTAACAATTCGTAGAAATTGTAGTTGATGCGTGACTAAAATTCTAGTTTTTCTCTTTAAATATTTAACAATGCATTCATCGAACATATGTTTACCAACGTGAGCATCCACTGCACTAAGCGGATCATCGAAAATATAAATTGAAGTATCAGAGTAGACTGCTCTTGCCAAATTAATTCTACAGATTTAATAAAAAATATATTAGATGCATTGTATTTTACAAAAATAAATTTTTGTAAATATTAAATAATCATATGTAAAAAAGAAATAAATGTATTTGACAAAAAATTTTTGGAATTTACTATCGTGTAAAAATATTTAATTTAAACCGATAATTTTAAACTTTAAATAATATTTTAATATATGGTAATTCGATAAGAATAAAGTCATGATTATTCGAATTTATCCAATGATTATATATATATATATATATATATATATATATATATATACAAATAAAAGTAAACAAAAACTATTATAATAAATGAATAAATAGAAATCGTCGTAACAAAAAAAAGTTCTAATGAATCTCGATAAAGCGCAAAAAGAATTGAGCATATTTTATAGCCCTGAAACCAAAAAGTCGAAATACAACTAGCACTCTGCATATGGGCTGAAAAATAAGAATGCAAATCAAACTATTAAAAATAGTAACTTCAAAGGAAAATTACTATGCAAGGAATTTAAAAATTATCAGTATTACAATTGAAGATTCCTGAAACAAAATTTTAGTGTTTTAATTCAGTCATATAGAGGCTATAAAATATAATTGTACGACATACTGACTTCAAAAAACACAAGTGCTGAATTCTTATTGGGCTCGTGATAATTTATGTGATATTAAAATAAGTATAAACGTAACTAAATGCCTATTACAATTGTACTGAATAATGTCATAACACAAATTGTTAGGAAAATTATGAATTAAGAAGTATAATGATAATTAAGATCTCTATGCTTATCATGATTAATTCATAGTAAAGTCGAAATAAAATATAGAGGAAAAAGATGGAAATGGAGTTGTTAAAAGAATTGTAATAAATAACACCTTCTGTAAAAAAAAAAAATATCAAGTGCAATAGATGACTGACAAAATAATTAAAAATAACTAATGTTAAAATCAAGAATGGATCTAATTATTGTTTCTTTAATATATGAATATTTAAAATCAGAAAAACTAAAATATATATTCATAACTAAGAAGAACTTATTTATAGTTTTTTTTCTTTCGTTATTTTTTTTGTTAGAATGAATAATTATTAATTACAAGAATATGATGAATAATTTGTTAGCATATCTTATAAGTACGCTAATATTCAAATTTATCATCGTTAATATATCTAATAAATATCATGTAAGTAAAATTTTAAAAGTTTTCAAATTAATATTTGAAATGTATTTAACTGTATTTAGAAAAAAATACCTTGCTCGTTGTCCACCTGATAAACTAATTCCTCGTTCACCCACAATAGTTTTATCACCATTGGGTAATAATCTAAAGTCCCTTTTCAATTGACATACTTTTACGACTTGTTCGTACCTGTGCTGATCCATTTTTCTGCCAAACAATATATTTTGCCTCACTGAACCAACAAAAAGCCAAGGCTCCTGGCTTGCATATGCAATTTGACTGTTAACCTACGGTTATATATTTACTTTTATGAAATTCATTTTTTTTTTTAATCTATATTTTCTATTATTAATATTTACAATATTTTATAATTTATATTTTCTATTGTTTATATTTACAATATTTAATAATTTATATTTTCTATTATTGATATTTACAATATTTATAATTTATATTTATAATTAAAAACTCGCATCAATGAAAATAATCTCATAAAAGAAAAATGAAAAAATAACTTGTCGTTACAATAAATATTACATAGTCAAAAATTTAGTCCAACTATAAATCAATTATTAATAGTCAATGTCTAATCTATTATTAAAAAATATTTAACTACGTTTATGAAATTAATTTTTTTTTAAATATATAAAATTAAAATTAACATAACAAACATCATATTTTAGAATTTTAATAACTTGTCTCGTAAAGTTATAAATTTATGCTTATAAAATTGTATTTATTATTATTTTGTTAAAAGTAGTTTCGTAAAAAGCACATAATATGTAATATTTGAGATATGCATATATATATATATACACACATAGATTTATTGCTCTATTTTAAATTTATTTGATATTTTACTTAGAAAAATAAACTATTTGTTAATTATTTACTTGAACTGATCCAGAAGTGAGAGGTAGCTCATTTAAGATAACATTTAATAGACTTGACTTTCCAGCACCAACTTGACCCACGATAGCTATTAATTCTCCAGATTTTATATCTAAATTAATTCTATGTAGAGTATCATCTTTTTCGAACACATGCCATTTAGCTGAAGCATCTACTAATTTGATAGTACCATTATTTTCATCAACATTATTCACATCGTCATACTTTTTATCATATGTACTGATGGATTTTCCGTTCTTTACAAAATTATCTTTTTTTTTTATTGTTGCATTATCCTTTTCTTCTTGCTGATATACCATACTTCTATTGACACGTGTCGATACTTCCTCGTACATCATAAAATTTTGTAAGCGCCGAATGGAGACCATTACCTCTGCCACTTGTGTAATTCCTGTAAGAAAACTTAACTATAGTTCGACCTCTTATAAAATCATTATTTTTTAATTTGTGTTCTTTGGTTTTCTATTTAGATTTATTTGAGATAACAATAACTTTATTTAAATATTTATAATTATAAAGTTTAATTTAATTTAATGTTCATATTGAATAGAATTAAAAACATATATATAAAATATAATATATAAAATATATCCATTTTTTATTTACGAATTACATTATCTCACATTATAATGGAATTTTAAAAGAATTATGATCAGAATGAAGCTTAATTTAAGGGCAATAAAAATATTTATATAGATAAAAAGACACATATTAAAACTACCAGAATACATAAATTTTAAAGAATTTAAAAATACGTTCAAATCTATGCGTGCAATATGAAATTATAATTTAGCACCTGAAATAGAATAAAAATAATTTGTTCAATAAAATCCCATTGTATTGTTACATTAATTAAAAAACCATACAAAAATAAAAATTAAAAGTTACTTTTATGAAAGTTAATAAGAATTATTCTAGGACTATAAAAAGTATCAATGAACAATACACATTTACTATTATATAAAATATTTAGCTATTATACTTAAATAAAATATTTTATTTAAGCTCATGGCTAAGCACTGTTTTATGCTTTTTTAATTATCTATAATAGAATAAAATTTTTTATACTCATTTTTCACTGGTAAATTATTTTATCAACTTATTCATTTGATATTAAATATATAACTAAATCAATACTTCCAATTTTTAATATTAATATTTAGCATAGAATTTATTCATATACAAAGATAAAGATAATCATTATACCTTATTTAAGATATAGATAAAAGCTATATCAGTATTTTTATACAATTGTATTATAATTTTCATTAATTTAAATATATATTTTTCAATTTTATATGAAACTAATAAGTATTACAATATTCACATTTACTTAAAACTTTTATTTTCGAGAAATTTTCGATTTATAAACCAGCAAATAAGTATATTTTTATTAATAAGTAATTTTTGAAATGGTTGTATAGAGTTTTTATATTAAGCAAGCGTAAATAATTTGTACAAAAAATTTTTATTTCATTTTTATGTGTAAGTTGGTCTATATTTTTGCTTGTAAAACATTAACCTAATTATCTTCTAATTATTAATACATTTAGTATACAAAATAATAATTAAAATAGATAAATAATTTCTAAAAATACTTAATATCTCACAATTGACATCATTTTAATACAAAATCTTTTTTATATAAATATCATAAGATATACAAATAAAATGGATCTAAAATTAATCATATCAATAATAGAAACACATATCTTTCAATCATTTAAAATGAAATTTAATAATTATTAATATAAAATTTATTAAATAATCGGTCTAGATAAATTATTCCTGTCCAGTTTAATTCATAAAATAATGAAAATATAGTTTTGTTTTTGTATTTATTATATTAGATATTTATTATTCATTTTTATTATAAATAATCAACGAGTAAACTATTATTTATTAACATAAGAAAATTATAATAATAAGGGTTAAAAATATTGGCTCATTTTAAAATATTTTTATTTTTTATATGTTATGAAAATAAAAATATAAAAAAGATATAATATATGTATATATAGTTTATATACGTGTAGATGGTTTTTTGTATTTTCTAGATAAACATATAATATTTTTGAGTTCGATTGGAAATTTTTTTTTATAAGTTATTGAATTTGTATATATAGAAACCACATGTAATACGAAAAATAATTACAAATATTTTTAAATGTAACTTCTATTTTCTAATAATTTCTTAGTCTTTTATCTTTTAATAGAAATGGATAATCAAAAAAAAAATTTATTGCTATATTTATATAAAGTTAAAGCTTCATTTAAAAATTTTTTTTTATTTTATTATATATATGTGATATTTGAAGTAGATAAAGAAAATACATTGTTGTGATTTAATATAAATAAAATTTTTCCTATTATCCGACTTACAAAAATTTATATATTTAATAATGTAAAAAACTTTAACATTTAAGAGTAGATTTAATCATTTGTAGTTAATTATTGATATGGCTTATATTTGAGCAAACAAAATTTATAAATTTATAAAATCGAATTTATTCCATTTAAATTGGTCCATTATTTTAAAATATAATGCTTGCAATGTCAATGTCTTAAATTATGTTATCTATACATTTTTAAATACTTGTTAAATATGTGTAGTAATGCTTCAAAAACTATTATATAAAATTATCAATTGCCTAAAGATATTTATATATTTTTTAAAATGTTATAAATTTTCATTTTTTAAGAATTGTTTTTTGTATGCATATATAAAAACAAAATTAATTTAACCCATAGATTGCTCTAGATATTTGGAAAAGCTGACTTATTTATATACTTCTAGATATATTAATTTCATCGTCACAAGTACAAGTTTTAAATTGTATAACTTAAATGGAATATAACAGTATTTATTTGTATTATAGATATAAACGTATAAAAATTCTAGTTATAGTTTTGATGCAATATAATATATTATAAAATATTATAATTATATCATTATTGCTATAAATATTTTTAAATGTATGCATAATTATTCTGATTTAAATTTTTAATCAAATCTTGATGTTAATCTATTATAATCTTCAAATGAAAAAAATTTTAATGCTGTCTGTTGTTAACATAAAATATGCATTCAATACACATTCGAATATGTCATGGATACTGGTTATAATACTAACAATATATATTTAATCGAAATCAATAATATGTAGTAGTGTGTATATAATTAATGTTTATTATTGTTGAAATTATATAAAAAAATTTTATCTATCATTGTAATAAAATCAGAAATTATTTGTTTAGTTAAAATGATATTAGTTATAACATATTTTAATTGAATTGTAAATAAAAAATATACATTTCAGCTATAAACTGTGGCATTAAATAAACATGAATAGTATAAATAAGCTTTTTCCAATTGCATATATAATAAATAAATATTTATCTAACAAAGCTATCATATTAAATTAATCTTAGAAATAAATATTTGCTTAAATTATTTAAATAAATACACTATATTACTAGATAAATAGTTTCTGATTTTTTAAAATGAACCAATGATAGGTATTCATTTAAAGTAAAAATGTTATAATAAAAAATAATAAGTTCATTGTTTTAATTACAAAATTATATTCTATTACCGCTACTATATTACTATTGTTATAACCATCACCACTACCACCACGACTATTAATGTATATTATTACTATTATTGCTACTATAATACCGCTACTATTATTGTTACTGTTACTGTTACTGTTAATATTAATGCTAATGCTACTGCTACTGCTACTCTACTACCATTATAAGCACTTAATTACTTACCTTGAGAAAAGAAGACAGTCATATTGGTACGTAGAATATTATAATAAGCTGTAAGCATGAAAACAATCTCAGCATTGATGTGTTTTCCAAATAGCACATATGCCAAAATAGTAACGAACAGTGATAATCTCGTAGAAAATATGATGAAAGACATAATAGTACCCCTGATATATGACATACTTCTGATGACTTTGATTTCATTGAATCTTGCCTTTGCAATTAAGGCACTAAACGGTTTCTCCCATGTGTACATTTTGATAGCTTGAATGCCCGAAATGATCTCATTTGTCAACCTCACCCTCTCATCAGTTCTAATTGCCGTTTTTAATCGTAATGAGGATGATTTCTTTCCCAAAAATCCCTGTAGAGGTATGAACATCAATAATGTAGCAACACCGATGATTGCCGATTCTTGCACTTCATTAAACATCACATACATAATAATTATTGTTTCCACTGGTCCTATCCATAAGTAATGAAGAAATATGGTAGCCATGTCAAAACGGTTTACATCGTTCGACAAAAGATTTACTGCTTGGCCTATGGTTGTCTCACCGAGGGCTGTACGTGATAGTTTCAGAGATTTGCGATAAATAAGAGTACAGCAGGCCACACGCATTTTCATTCCCATATGTAAAATAGCCATCATGTATGGATGAATAACTAGAATATTGAGCGCTGAACAGAGTACTACACCACCAGCATATATATAGGCTTCTTGCCGACTTATCATATTATCATTGCGGATGCTGAAGTATTTTAGTAAACGCGCTAAGAGCAGTGGCTGTGAAACTCTGTAATTTTGTACAAAAACTTTTATCATTTGCAAGTATAAAATCGATAAAATGTATAAATTTTTACGCTTATAATATATTATTTTATTCGGTAATTTCTATTTTAAATTATAAAATTGAAAATTGTAAATAGTATAATCTATCCTTTAATATTACCATTAGAATTTATCATTAAATTTATTATTCCACATATACGTATGTATATAAATTCATTTAAACAAAGTTATATACATAATTTTTTGTAAGCAATTTTTAATTTAGAACTCGATCCATTACATTTTACTTTAAGCCTTTTAATTTGCTTTTCAATTATATAATTATAAAAATAGGTATACTTTGGCTTTATAAAATAAATGTAGTATATCAAAATATTTTAACAATTCCATAATAGAACCAAGTACGTAATTTTAGTTTGAAATTAAACAATTATCTATAACACAATTCATTTATTAGCAAAATTTTTATCTAAAACTATTAAGCAGCAAGTAGGTGTTCATTATTATTCACATTATAGAAAATAATAATAAATCATAAAGTTAATACTTTAATAATATATAAATATATAAAATTAGAAAACAAATATATTGCTACCAAAAACCAATAAATTAAAGTATTATTAAGATAGAAATATTTATGAAATCTCATATGTAGTTAAATAAATACTTATAGCAATAAATAAAATATTAATAAAAAATGCTAAAATTTAATGAGATATTTATGATTTTTATCCTTATTTACATTTGATATCTTTCAGATATCAAACCTTAATGTACTGTCAGCAGAGAGAGCATTATCTAAGACGCTATCTATCACAATTTATTCAGTAAATAATGAGAAATCAAATATTCATCCACATCTACGTTCATAACTTTAACCATTAACACGATAAATACCATAAATATGAAGCTGTCAACGATATTGAAAAATAAAAATTAGAATTATATCTAAAGTTTAAAAGCTATATATAAAAGCTATATATGAAAACTTTAGATATAATTCTAATTTTTATTTTTCAATATATATATATATATATATATATATATATTATTTGTCATTTATAACTTACTTTTATTTATTAAGCTTAATTACAACATAAATCTATTGTTACGTAAGGAAAAAACCTAAATATAATAAAACAAACATACAATAATCTATAAGTAAATGAAAATATGTTAATAAAATAATAGAGAAAAAAACTGAAGAGACAATTTTAAATTAAAAGTAAATATAATTTAGATTATATTGAAATACAATAAAATATTGATTAAAAAAATTAAAAGGATTTTAATATCATCAGCACAGGGTATATATATTTTACTTTGTAGTAATACTTAATAAAGTAAAATAAATATAAAAAACGAAATAGAATCAAAATAAAATGAAATAGAAAACTAACCAAATAAAAATAGGATCTAATTTTATTTATTACCAATTAAATAATATATAACAAACTTTGTATTTATTTTGTATTCTAATTTGTATTAAATACTTTTTTAAACACAGACATGCATATATATATATATTTTAAAGTTTTAGAATTTAATCTTTATACTTTTTAATTTATAAATATTATATAATTATGTATAATATAATATATAAATGTCTATATATGTAATTAAAAATTTTTTAGAAATTTTTACAAATAAACAATTTACAAATTATAAAGAATAAATATTAAATTTCATAATCTTTTGTAAATTTATATTGGCATTTTGTATATGCATAAATCATACTATTTATTATATTTATTTATAAATATTCAAAATATAAATTCATCTTTAATCTTATTTTTAAATATATTTTATTTTTTAATTTGAGTTTAAATTATGTAAGTTTGATGAAAATGTAACATTATTATACTTAGCATGAGAGTATTGTATGAAAAATTTAGGAAACATAAATTAATAAAAATGAAAAATAAAAGTTAATTTTTGTTCAATAATATAATATCACAATATTAAATAATAACATTTTATAGCTTTTCATTATATTACACAAAGTTTGTAAACATGAACATAATACATTTGTTGTATTATTTTTTTAATTAAACAGATTTAAAAACAAATTTAAAAATTTTTTATTTTATAGATTTAAAGACTTATAGATAAACTTTATAATACATTTTTAAAAATTTTATAAAAAATTCTAAATAAATAGATTTTACATTATCTCTCTTGTAGTAATATCTATCTGGTTCAAGTTCTGTTAATTTTTTTGTTAATTCTGTTTATTTTATTTTAAGATTTAAATTAATTATTTGTTAATAATATGAAAACATACTTTTTGTATTATGTCATTTCGTAACATCATTTCATAATTTTTTTTCTCAAAAACGTGGTTTTAAGCTATTTGTAAAAACTTTAGTCAAATAGTACATTCAATGAAATATTTTTATACAATTTAAAAATGTGATATTACAATACTATTTAGAATGTATCATAAACATATTATTTTCAACGTATAATCTAATTTTTATACGTATTTTATACCATGAAAGGTCACTATTTATAATATTTGCACTAAAAAAATTATGATAATTATACCAATACAAAAGGAATTAATGTATATGTAGTAAAATTACTATTAAACCAACAATTTATTTTAAAAACCGCTTTATAAAAACGTTGAGAATTAACATAATTATACATCTTTTAATTTTAATAATCAGATAAATTATACTAAATTTATTTTCTAAAAATTTCTAATGTAAAATTTAAGAATAAAAATAATTCTAAAAGCAATTAAAGTTATATCTAATAATTTAATTTTCTGAAAGTTCACAAAAAAATAAAAAATTTGTTTACATAATGGAAACAATTACGTAATTAAATGTATTGTTAATATATGTATAAAATTTGTTAGTAAGCAAGTGAAAAATAGTGAACAATTTATTTATATTTTTATACATTTTTTATTAAATAAGCATTAAACATTAACACTATTTTAATTCCCAAAATATAATTTAATAACTTAAAATTGTTTAAGAACATACAGCTTGTAGAATATAGTATAATATCAATTTTAGAGAAAAATATTTTAATAACGTAATTTAATTTTGTATTATGCACTTATATTCTAAAAAATTCCGTAACTTTAAATTTGCTTTATTTAAAACGATTTTTGTTAAGAAAACTATTATATTTATTCATACTTGTTTTATGGTTGTACATTTAAAAAACTTTCGTTTATCTTTTTGAAACAAAGTGTTGACACAAATAATTTCCAAGGCAAGTGATTCAATTACATGAATAATGTAATACGTAAATCAAAGAAAGAAGTTAATCAAGACATAAAAGGTAATACACACTTAAACATATACACGTGTACTCAATTTGGAGTGAAATCCCAAGATGGGTAAGACTACAAGCGATAAGAAAGAATCGAGAACTCGCTATGATAAAATAAAGCATTCGAACAAATAAGTCATAAGATAAAAAATTATTGGATCCCTATGAAGTTTTACATAAAAATCTACAATAATAATCTTGAATACTTTTATAAAAAAAAAAAAACTAGAATAAAAAGTAAGTATAACATATAATAAGAAAGCATCGAAGTTTGTCAACGTACATATTAATATAAATTAAAAAACTAAAGCGAAAACAAAGATGAGAGGTACTGATAATTACCAGTAAATATAATGGGAAACGGGTGAGGTAATTTATCACTACTCAAAGCAATAAATCTGACAGAGATAGTTGTGGTTAGATTAATTTGATATCTGTGCAAGTGTTAGATCGGGCCGCGATAGTCATAGAGGGTGACGCAACGCTAGATTTCATCGAATTAAGATTATTACTATTATAACTGGCATGTCTAGCTCACCACATTTCTCAATTTTAAAAACAACATAAAGCATAATAATAATAATAATAATAATAATAGATATTATAGTAGTTGATATAATATATACTAATATAAAATACTAATACTAATAAGTAATCTATTTCAAACATAAATGATAATTAAGAACACAATGACTATTTCATCAAAATAAAGTAATTAATTTTCATAACAATCTAAAATGAGGTAAAGTTGACTGAAGTCATTTATGCTGTGATTATATTGTGCCATTGAATTCCATAATAGTGTAGTTACCATATCATCAATCACGTATCAGAATTTAAAGTAGGAAAAAATAACGGTTTAACGACAATTTTATCACAACATTTGACGAAAATGAATTACCGCTTTCTGAACTGCAACAGCTCACTTAATAAAACTAATTCATTTTATTAACTTTGCTCTCTTTTATTTGTCACCAAATTAATTCGAAATACTGTTTCTGAGATATCAGAGAAATTAAAAAAAAATATATATATATATATATATTTATTTACTTATAATGCAAAAGTATATAAATAAAAAGATAATAATTTAACATAATTCATAATATATGCTTTAATTTGTTTAATTTACTCAATATTTTTTATATTTACTAATAATGATATAAAATGTTACTACCAACAGTTGTAACAATTTTCTTACTAATTATTTTCATTCCTTAATTTGATTATGTAATTAAAGAAAATGTTCAAAAGTTTATTAATGAATTATTAAACAAAAATTAACACATTAAAAATATAAATTTTATTTTCTATATAATAAAAAATATTAGAGTAAAACTACATTAAATATGAATTTGTTATATTTTTATCAGATAACTATTTAATATTTATTATATTATGTTTTATTACAGAATTTTCTTTTTGAGAAACAGAATTTTCGTTTAGCATTGCTTTTCATTTTATCATTCAATTATATTACGATGTGCAATTACAACACTGACTTTTTACTAAATTGACTTTTATAGATTGAAATAATAGGTACATCAATTTATAGATTAACATACAAAATTCCTCGAAGATTTATATTTTTATATTAATTTGTTAAAGAATCATAAACATGTTTTATGCTAATGACCAGATTTATAAAACATTTCTATATTTAAAATTTAAAATCTTGAATATTTAATTAATTAACTTTCAGTTAAAGTTTTATTACAGTAGTTATTATATTTATTTATTGTCTATTTTATTATATATATATATATATATATTCTTATATAATTATTATTTCAACGTTTTGTGTGTTAGAATTAGTTTAGAAGTAAATAATATTGAAACCTACACCAATAAAAAATCTAAACATGATAAATATAATTTTTAATTGTATAGAAATTTTTAAATAATTTAATATCTAATGTTTTTTCATAAATATAGTAGAATAAGTAAACAATCGATTAAAAAATTATAAGTATTAATAAATTATAAATATTATAAAAACAATGGTAAAAAAATTTTATCTACTTAAAAATATTTTACTTAGTGACAAAAAAATTTTAAATTTAGTTCATTTTAGTTAACTGATTATTCAATTGTTATGTAATTGATTATGTAATTTATGATTATGATTATTCAATTATGTTTATGATTATGTAATTTATTAAACTATAAATTTTTAATTACCTGAGCAAAATTTCCATAACTGCTAACAATAATCCATAAAGCATTATTTTTGCACCAAAGCATCTTAAAAGAACGCGAAGGAGGCTTGGTTGACCTTTGATTTGATCATTTCCATCAACACTTATGTCACCTTTTTGTTTTGATAACTGCTTTGCATTGACACTTTGACATTCTTCCTCCCATAATTTAGCAATTTTCTCTCCCAGTTTACTACTTGTATGTTCATTAAGTGGCTCATACAGATCTTGTATATCAAGATCTCTATTATAACCTACCCAAAATAAACGAAGAATATAGCTGAAAATAACAAAAAATATATTTTATTTAAAACTTAAAATTTTATATTTTTTACATTTCCGAAACTTTTTACTTCAATTTTCGAAATACAAATATTATATTTCATTATATTGAGTGTAATAAAACAAATAAATAATTGTAAAATTTAATTATATAGTAATATTCTATTTTATATTTAAAATAATAATTTTGTTAGTTTATTACTTTTGTTAAGATTACTAATTTGTATAAGATCAACTTTTATTTTTATTTAACTAGTTTCACAAAATATTTTTTCAAAAGTTTGTTGATCAATTTAAATATTTTTAATGATAATTTAAAAATTAGTTTTGAAATGTTATTTAATAATAAACCCTTTTTATATAAAATATAAAAACTGATTGTAAATTTCCTATATTATCATACAATAAATAATTTTACATAGTAAATACTTATTAAAATTTCTTTTAATAAATATAAATAATTTTATACAAACTTTATTTTATTTCTTTAATAAATTATTAAAAATTGTATGCTTAAAGCATGCAAATATGCATTTTACTATATCTTGAAATTTTTATGGTATTCAATGAAAATAGCAGGTTTACATATTTATAAGGTTACCATTTTATATGCCAAATAAAAACAAATAAACAATTTTATTCTTAAAGTAAATAAAATAAATACCTTGTTCAATCTTAACGTTTGATCAAATTTTAAATAACCTTTAAAAAATCGTTTCATATTTTATTATGTATATAAAGTGATTATAAATGAGACTAATTGTAAATCTAAATTAGTTTGTTTTTACTTTGATAGCATACATGAGTGGTATCAATCAAATTCATGCTGTGTGTCTTGATTACACATATGGAAGCACCTTGTTGGATAAGATAATTTTCGATTCCCTACAATTTTATTATAGTATATACCTTTGTAGTTGTTTTAAGAAATTCAAATTTTAGTGATTCAATTTAATTAAAATTTACTGTTATTTTACTTTTATATTGAATATAATTAATAAATTTTAAGAAAAATGATTTTACAAAATATAAAGTTCAATTTAATTCTATGAACTAATATATTTTTATCTTATCACTAAATACAAAAGGTGTATATAGAAATAAATTTTATTTTATCAATTTAATAATAATGGTAATGATATTTCTTTAAATTTATTTATCAATTACCTAAAAGTTAATACACTGAGTGGATTTGCTCCTTCTCTTGGATTTTTTGGTTTTTGTACATGTATTTTGCTATCCATTTTTACTATTATTATCTACTATTTACCTAAAAAAAGATAAAATTAATGAAATAAATATAATTGTATAATTAAAATTATATTTTTAATAGAATAATAAATGTAACAGTTCTAATTATAAAACAATTTTGCATTATACTGACTTATTATATTTACATGGTTACAAATTTATTGACGCACTTTTATATATTTAATATACTTTATACTTATAGATTTACATAGAAGAAAAATATAGGTCTGAAAAAGAATTTTTTAGTTATCTTTTAATATTAACAATATTTAATTAATTATAACAACTGTTTCCATAATTATTTTAATTTAGTTCTTAAAAAATGTTAAAAATAAGTTTTTTGCAAGTTTAAAATAAAATTATAATTTTGGTTTTAACTTTTTAATTCATATTACTATGAAATTACAATTATTTTATCAATGCTTCATACATTACATTTCACTTAATATCTCAAATAAAATAAAACATTTGAAATTTATAAATACTTATATTTTAATATTTTTTATAAAAAATTTAAAAAATATTCCTATATATTCTGAATTAAATAATGACACATCTTATAGCAATGTAATTAATGAACCAAGAATGTAAGAATTGTATAATTAAAAATATATGTTTTGCCTGAAATAATAATTTAGTCACCTTTCACATATTATTAAAATTCATTATAAATATTTTTTTAATTTTTGATTCATTGATATTTGTTGAATACAAAATAACAAATTGTTTGAATGTAAAATATCAATATATTTTAATATCATAAGTATATTGGAATAATGGAAAAATGGATCCATATTTTTAATAATTCTATCTAAATAATTCTAAATACTATTTTTATCTAATCTTTGAACAACTTTCACTAACTTTAGTAAAAATTTAAAGTTCATTGTACTAAATATTTTGAAAATATGATTAGCAATAGATAATCAACTAAAGATATATTTCTTATCAAAACGTAAACAATTTTAAAATTATAAATTGATATATATTACAAAAAGTTAAATCATGTTTGGGTATATGTAAATTTACTCACAAATTGATTAAAATAGTATGATCTATATATCATTTTAAAGAATTTTACCTTCTTTTATTTAAGTAATTATTTTAGATAATCATGTATAATAATAATACTAACTAAATTTATATAAATAAATTCAATAACTTCATAAAACCTTTTAATTTGAAGATTATTTAAAGTTATTAAATAAAAAACAAATTTTATATTAATATTAATTAATATCAATTCATTTTAAATAAAATTAGTAATTATTCATTATTAATTTAATAATTATAAAACATATAATTACTAGGTATAGTATAAAGCATATAATTATAAAGTTTCATATTAGTTACTAAATATTTTATTAAAAAAGATAAAAATTTGTTGTTCAAAGAAAATAATTTTATTTTTATTTTGATATACACTGACAAGTATCAGTGCTTTTTGAACTATTATTATTGAATTATTATACATTATGTTATTATAATTAGATTAGATTATAATTAGAATTATTATTATATATACTGAAAATATTATTGAATTATTGTTAACGAAATTTTTAAAACTAGTTTTAATTAATTTGAATTACTCTTAATAATAATGATTAATATACATTAAATAAAATATGTTGAAAATGCTTTTCTGCAGTATAATTCATAAGGTTACTTTTCATTTAAAATTTTCATTCAAAAGTTATAGATTTTATACTTTACACAAAACAATTAATTATAGCAGCATAATTTCTAACTATTTTAAGGTTACATGTGTATTTATTTTATATAAATAATGATTAACAGTATTTTATATATTTATCTTATATATTCATAATAATATTAAAATAATAGTTTTGAATATTTATTTAAAACTTGTAAATTTATTATCTACTAGGTTTATTAATAACATTATTTCTACAACTTACTTATATAATCATTTAAATTAAATTTATATTAATGTTATAGTTGTTAATTACAAGTAGTCATTATTAATAAAATAATTTTTATATATTTTAATGAAAAGAATTTTAAATAGTATAATATTTTTTATAATTTATTTTTTTTTTTTCACTATATTGAAAATCATCACAAAACAGATTAAACATATATTTTTAGTTTATTAAAAAAAAACAACAAATACTAAGTATAAATAACAAAATGCATATTTTGTTAACAATGTTTGTTTAAAATACTAATTATGGAACTCCTGAACTATTTGTTAATTGTAACTATTTTTAATAAATATATGAAAATATTTTAAATATTGATATAAAACTTATAAATATATAATTAATAATTAAAAATAACAGAGAAATATAATCAATATATTTATCATATCGAAATATTATTTAAAGATATTCTTCGAATATACTTATAGAGCTTAATAAATAAGTATTTTTCATGTAACTATGAACAAATTATTCATATATTAATAAACTAAAATTGTAATTTGTAAAATCTCATATAATTTATATATAAAATAAATAAAAAAATAGACAGATAATAAAATAAAAAATAAAAGTTACATGATAAAATAAATATTTGTAATATAAATTGATAAAATTATAAATTATGTGACAAATTACCAAAATATATCCAAATTATTACTTTTCATATTTTCTTTGTAGTTGAAAGCCTATCAAACATAATGATTGGCAAAATTCCAAATCTCTCAATAATAATATTGCCTTCAAACTAACAGTATAGATGAGTAAGCTTACAAAATGAAAACAAAGGAAGGTTTAGAATTATTCTAATAAAGCTTTCAGTTAAATCTGTTATATAAAAATATAAGAAATACAAAAATATTCATATTAATATTATATTAATATAATATTTATATAATATTATATTAATATTATATTAATATAATATTTATATAATATTATATTAATATTAAAAATATTAATGAAATGCCTATTAACGGAAAGCTAATATCATCAATTACTTAGCTATATTTAGAATAAAATTCTTTTAATTTATGAAAATTTAAAAGCAAGTCTTAGAATAAAACTAACCTAATAAAAATTAATAATTATTTAAATGTCAAAAAAGATTTATTTCAAAAATAATTTATTTCTAATATTTCATAAATATAGCGACAATTTTGTAATATATTTAAAATAATTTATTTACTTAAAATATTATTTACTTACCAGAAAGGTTCAAGAATTTGATTTCCATTACATTCGTCGTTTCACAGCAATATGCAATATCCAATGATAATATTTTGATGTTAATCACAGCAAGTTCAACAAGGAACTCTCGCAACGTAACTTATTGTAAGGGTGCTCATTGTAAACTGTAAGCATAACAAATCACAGTAAAACGTAGCAGTGCTAGTAAGGCGTGACAAGAATTCCCCTTTTGAGTCTGTGTCTGTTGCGATAAACGAATTCAAGCGCCAAAATTCAAGGAGAATCTTAAAAGTACTATGCTATACCAGACACTAGTAAAGGATGGCGACGGTAGCTAAAGTTAATATGTATATCGTAATATGTATGTTATTGGTAACACGTTAATTAATCCCCTACATTAGTCAACATGTCACTCACCACTTTTAGAAGCTATTATTAGCTTATATTAGCTTCTATAAATTAATCATAAAATAAAACATCGCTAAAGATTATATAGTCCAAGTAATAATTGCAAAGTATTATTACAAATTTTCATACTAATAATAATTTTTGTACAAAGTACAAGTTCATTAAAAAATATTGTTAAAATAAACAATTTTGAAGTATAAAATATTTTAGTAAAAATTATTGCTAAATATTAAAAATGTAAATTACTTTGTATACTTAAAAAATAGTGAAATTTAATATTTTTTTAAATTTTAACGAACCTGAACACTATAATAATAATAATAATAATAATAATAACTATAATAACACTATAATATAATACTCAACAAGTGTGAAAATATTTATATTTTTCTTGTTATATAAATTATTATTAATTTTAAAGGATTTATTTAATACAATAAAAAAATTTAGCATTATGTAATAATTTCAATTAATTTTTTAACGATAGTTTATTGATTAAAATCTAAATTTGTAAAAATAAAAAATAACAGTAGTTTATGATATAAAGAATAATATATAAGTATTAATAATTATTTGTATTTATAGGCTTATGGAATTCAATATTTTATTATTTTAAGGTTATAAAACTATATTTGAGCATGTAGATATTCCGTATATATTAAACATTAACTGTATGAAAATTATTAATATTTTGTACTTACATAAAACATTATTCTTACTCCTTATATATTTTAACAATTAATCAAGCTAATATTGTAAATAAGACAATACTTTACTTAACGTTTAGTAAAAAAAACTCACTTTTGCAATCATATTAATAATATAAATAACTATGCACCTAAATGTAAATAAAAAATCCAGCCGTAATAGTTATATAATTTATCAAAGTCGATAATAATTAAATATATTACTATATATAATATGTATAACTGATTCAACAAATATATCTTATTTATATTTTCATTTAATTATAATTCTTTTCATATAAAACTGATAGTATTAACTTTAACTTTTATCAATTTTGATAATTGAAATTTTCATTCTATTGTGATATACTATAAATGACGAATATATAAAAATTACCTAAAAGAATAAAATTTTAACTAATTTAAAGTATTATGGCATGTGCTATAGCATTTAATTTATATTTCTGTATTAAATTCAATTGTTTATTTTTGTTGAAAATGACATCTTCACAAAGGTTTCTCCAATTGAATTATATTTACTGTAAATACAATCTGAAATTTTAATTAAATTGAAATTTTAAATGCTTATAATTATTTTATTACAAATTTTGATTACAATATTACTATTAAGAATGTGTTTTATTCATATATTGAGTTTAAAAATGAACATTTTACCAAATAAAAATCGTATAATATAATTCAATAAAATAATACAACATAATTTAATAAAATAATATAATAGAAATTAATAAAATAATTGTGAATTTTATAGTTTAATTATTTTTAATTTAAAAATAAATAAAATATTTACGTGTAAGTTAGTATATTATGCACATTTCAATATTTTAATAATTTTACTTCTATTCACTAAAATACTTTTAACTAAACAAATATCTTCTTAATGATTGATTGGAGTTACAAAACTACTTTAAAATTATTGAACTTAAAAAAATATAAATATATACTTACGATTTTTTTTTCGAAATATATATATTTTTTTAATTTTATATCCATTATCATTTAACAAGTATTAAAATTAATAAGTATAAATTTAAATAATAAATATTTATATAAATACACTAAAGTTACTGTAAATATTTAAATTATCTTATAATTTAGTATTTATAAATTTATTTTAAAATTGAATAATTTTAAAATTGAAAGTACTATACTTAAATATATATTCAAAATTTTCTTTAATTTATTAATTCAATTAAATGTTGCTGTATTTTATAAAAATTAATAATATAATTCATTAATTATGAAACTATAATATTTAAGAAAAATTTATATATATATAATACAGCATAATAATTAAATATAATTATAAAAAATATAAATTATATATATGTACAATTATTTAGATCTTATGTACAAAATTCCGCGTGAATAGTATTTCGTTATTTAAGAGGATAATTACAAACGAGAAAACTTTAATTTTAATATATTCTTGAAAGGTAAAGACAGTGTTCCGAAACTAATGGTATTTGATAAAAAATTTAATATATTTTCAATTTAAATACATGTATTAATTATTATATTATTTTGTATACATTAGTAACCAAATATTTACTTTATATTATTTAAATAAAAATAATTCGATTTTTATTACGACACTGTATTTTAATACTTTATGTTTTTAAATATTCCGTAAAATATTCACATCCGTTCATTGACAACTTTTCTAAATTAATCATTTTTAAATGAATTTTGATGATTCTTTTAATTATTTTATTTTTTATTATATAATGATTTTTATTTATAACTATCCTATAATTTTAACTTAAATGAATTAAAAAATTTATTACTATAAATAAAAAATTATCAATTTCTCAAATAAAATAATATAGATTCTTAATATTTTAATATATTATTATTTACTACATTTCAGCAACTATTGAATTATTCAAGTACTCTTATTATATACATAAATAATTATATTTATGAATAAAAGAAAATACTAAAATCTCTTAATAGTTTGTGTTAATGCAATATGTTGTGAGTTCATAATATCGATTGATATAAGGGTAGTTTCGGAAATTCGGAGTCGAAAAACTATTACGCATGTGCATTTAATGGTTTTTTCATATAAAACTGCCGTATAATACAAAATTCGTAAACAGTTAGAAAAGATCTACAGACACTGATGTAGCATAAAAATTTGCTGAAGCCACGAATATCAAATAAAATTAAATTTCTTTGTAATATCGTGAATTGCAGGCTGCATGGGTTCAGCAAAATTCCTATTATAATCATAATAATCCATAATATATTATTGTACATCATAGTTGATATAGTTATTCTTAAGGCACTCATAGTATGTAGTATTAATACGTCCAACTATAGAATTATATCAAACGTACTTAATAACCATCCAGGCTTGTATCATCTACGAATTAAAGCTATATCTTAGGTTTGTAAAACATCTATCACATATATGCTGTATCAGAAATTATTCACACTTTTATAATTGTAAATTCACATTATTAGCTCTCATAAATTTAATAGAAAAACCGTAAATTAAAAATAATTATATCAGGAACTATAAAAAAATTTATATTACAGATAACGGTAAATAACTAAACTAATGAGTAGAAGTAATAAATTGTTTTAATAGTGCAACGAATACGTATATACCTCAATTATAAGCCAATAAGATACATGTAGTGCTTCTCCCTCTTCTCACTCGCTAACTATCATTATCTTTAACACGATAGCCTAAGTTATATGCTCTCTGCATACTATCATTATATTCCTATTTATATTATATCTCTCTTACGCAAAGTTCAAAGTTTTCCATCGCGATCACGATATTATCACAAACATGAGAGAAGCTTTCATGTTTTATAAAAAGTATGCATATACTTCCGAATATCCAAATAATTAGATATTTTTGTGTTTCTATCTGTTATTTTATACTTTTTATATTTATCTCTGAATATCAAAAAACAACTTTCAAAAGTTTCAGATAACAATACCTTTTTTTATCAAGTTAATTAAAGCAAAAATTTTCATTTTCAAAAATATTTTGAAGAATGATAACAAGTATATTGGATTGTCATTTTTATTTTCAAGTAAAATTATAATTTAATTTTAATAAACTATAAATTTTGTAATATAGAACAGTAAACTATATTGCTTATAAATAATATCATTTAAAGTGCATAACGAACTATAATATTGATTTAAAAGATATGATATTTAAGTTAAAAGATATAATATTTGATTAGAGTAACTACTATCATATTTTTTTAAATACTTATTTTGCAGGATTTTCTATTTATTTTTACCTACATTTTATAAATAATTTCAAAGTTAATAATTTTATTTCATTTATTTTTAATTGTGTTTTCATATTGTCTATTGTCTAATCTAATCTTGATGAAAACTATAAACCGAAATTAGTTAAGCAAGAAGATGTAATTTTCACTTTTCAATTACTTACGATTGATATAACAATATTGGTAGATTAATCAATAAAAAGACTTGATATCATACATCTAATCAATTTACTTCATAATTTTTTAATCCTTTGAAAATAGTGATTTAGTATCATTTTATAGTATTTATACGATCAATCAATGCTATTAGATTGTTCATTTTTATATCTTGCTGATAACTGCGGCAATTAATTCTTATAAATAATGCGAAAATTCATGCGCTCAGAGATTTAAACTTTGTATTGCACTAAAACAATTTCGTGTATTTTGTACAGTGAATTCAAGTCATGCAAATATGAATTAAAAAACCTATGAATTAAATTGTAAATTAAACTTGAAATATTTTTCAACGATAAAAATTTGATATTATTCTTAAACCAGGTTTCATTGTCTTAAACGAATGTCTAATCTGAAACAAATTCTTAGAGAAACAATATTATTAGATGCAACTACCTTAACATCAATTGTTTTGTTGAGTAAAATACCAACAACTTCCATTACATCATGTATCTCCCAAAGCTAAGACTTTGCTACGTTACATATTATCTCTAATTCATAGTTGTGAAAATTTACACCCATCAATCTTGTATACTACAATTCCAACACAAAATGTATCGAACTTTGAATCGTCATGCAATACTATATGTATCTATGCCTACTTACAATTATTTATGCATAAAAATATCGGATACTATCATCTCGAATTGTTATTCTTAAATTGCTATTCAACATGCATACTCTTCAGCTCCTTGTAATTGTAAACAAAGTAATTTTGATACTAATGCAAGTTAACTCGGTACTCCGTTGGTTGTCAAATTAAACTTCTTTTTCAGTTCCTCTTTGCTACAAGATTTTGTACAAGGACGTCAGTCTCATAAAAATACGTGCACAGTTTATTTAAGGTTTCATAATTTTGCTTTGAATTAAATTTCATGTTTTTTTTCATCTGTCAAAAACTATTACATAGGGTCTTGTGATAAAAGTCAAAACCATATTCTCATTTTCCTATTTTACTTTCACTATGTGCTTCATTTTTATCCTGTGAATATTTCCATATAATTTTAAAATATTGTATATTTGGACTTATATCCAGCTTATAATAGAATATACGTGGACATAATTTCTATACAACGCCTATTCTATAATTTCTAATGTCATAATAATGTCATAATGAAAATTAATTTAACACAGTAAATAATAAATAAACAGATGCTCAGAAGTCTTTATTACCACGGAGATATGCAATAAAAATCAATATAAAATCCGAGTTTCTTAAACAACAGTAAAATTATTTGTCTTAAAATGAAGAAATCATTGTGTGTGTGTGTATATGCATATATATATATATATATATATATATATATATATATATATATGTGCGGACAATTGTTTTATATTTTTTAGATTATTAATGCAGGAGTGAGTAAAATTTTGATAAGAATACTGACAATATCGGAGTCTAAACTGATTTCATGCTGTAACGTTTGGCTATATTAAAAGACATAATAAAAATATAATTATATATGTTTATATATTGTAACCGGATAACAAATGTAATAATAATGTAAGATATGTGCATATTGCATATAATACGAATGTAGTGAATATAAGCGCAATTTGTAAATATGTATTCTATTAGAATTAATTATATACTAAATGGAAAGAATCTCACCTAAGCTCATAAGTACTCTGACATATATGAAGTCTCTGAACTAGAAACCCACAAATTTACTGCATGTACAAGGAATTCTTTTTAATGAAAGGAGAAAGCATAATAAAATATACATAGAGTATGATGCAAAATCAAATCCATCAGAAAACATTCATTATCCATGCTAAAGTAAATTAACTTTTTTCTGGATTATGTCAATAAATGTACTTGTTGCCACTTGAGCAGTTTTTAATGTATTCTTCTTAATCATTGAATATTCATAAATGCATCGATATATTTTTAATTATGTTGTCAAACCTGATTATCCATATTCGTAAAATAATCATGAATATCAGAAAAATGATAAATAAGTCACATATTTTAGATTAAAAATACAAAGTATCATAAATGTATTAATAAATGTGCTACAAATTTACTTTTTTTTTGTATTAAATTTTGCATTCAGAAAAATATTATTTTTTAAATTATTAATATTTTTATTCATTATTTTATACGTTTGATGTTTAAGTCTCATTTTATAATATAATTTTTTTGCATATGTAGTGTTTTTATCACCATATTTCAACATGCTTAAAATTATATTATCTTTAAAGATTTTATTACACATATTAATTAATTGTTCAAAATACAATAATATACATATCTATCCTGATAGTTTCGTTTTTTTATGTTAATTTAATAATAAAAGACATTTTTGGTATGTATTTTTACAGAATTTCGTAAATCTCATAAATCATCCATAACAGTTATATGATATTAATATTTATAAAATGTGTAAATCTTGCTAAAGTAAACAGTCTACTATAAATTTATTCGAATCAAAATAAAAAATAGAAATGAGTTTAAAATATAGAAATACCTAAAATTATTATATTATTAAAATATGTAATAAATAAGTATTATTGTAGGTATTAAGTTTGTAATCAGTTACTTTTAATCATTGAATAGCTTATAATAACGAATATATGTGAGCGAATGTGTGCATGTATCAACCGAGTCACAATCATTTACAATTTATTAACTTTAACATAACAATTAAATAGATTTTATTCTATACAAGTTTTTTAACTTTGCTTATTGTGATTTAATTATTTTGAGTCTGATATATTTATCTGATATTTCGTTAAAATAAATCTCTGTCTAAAAAAATATAAATGTAAAAAATTTGCTGAACCTTCTATGGTGATAATACAGTTGCTGAATACATCATATAAAGTATCTATTTATTTTACTACTCAAAGCATGTTGGCTAAGAAAATTTAATTTAATTAATGCTGTTCGCGTCTATTATACAAAACATTTATGTTTGAATAAATTAAAGTATGAGATTAAATTATTAAATATGTAGTTTAACCGTAACATTCCAATTTTGAAAATTTTAAATAGAAAAATTTACCTATATAGATGTACAAATATTTTTCAATTTCATGAAAATATGTAGAGTTATTAAATATTCGTAAATTATAATTTAAAACATTTTAAATAATTTATATACATTACATGTATATTTTAACAAACAACTCACATGTACATACTAAAACTTATGTATAAAGACATATATATATAATATGTACAAGTAAAATTCTACAAATTATTAAATATTACCTGAACAATATATAAAATTTATTTAAATTGTTCGTGATTATTAATTATTTGAAATTAATAAAACGTATTATATTCATAAAATTACAAAAAAAATTATTTTGAATATGTTTCTATATTTACATATAATCTTTTATTAAAAATTTTGTAATTTAATATTTTAATTTTTTCAATAAGAATATTACATATTACACATACTTTTTAATGCTAAAGAATAGTCACTTTTAATAATTTACTTTATATTTGTATTAGTTTTTATAATTTTAATAATGACAACAAATTTTCAACTTATAAGAGTGAAAATCAAATTTAAGATAAAGATTGATATATATTATTACGAAAATACGAATATAAACGATATAAAAGTTTTTTTTTTAATAATCAGAATATTTTTGTAAGTTAATTTTTACCATCTTGTTTTGTTATTATCAAACTTTATTTTTATGATCATTATGAACTCTTCTGAAATTCATATATATTATGTTCATATATTGCGTACGTGTGCGTGTATGTATGTAAAAATATCATCTCTTGTAGCCTATCTTTCCGAGTTGATTTTACATTGTAATTCTTAATTTGATCTGCAATTTCAAGATATATATTTTTCCTTTAATTACATATACGTGTATTCTTTTATCTTTTAATAGTTCTTACTATCATTAGCTATTAAATTTGCAACTGATTCTATAATGTTTCGTAAGGAACAGAAAATAATGTTAATAAAAATTTTGGTTGCGTACGGTTCTCCTTATTGATAATAATCTTTTAAGAGTCTGATAATGTTGGTAAGTATAGTTTTTACGGTTATTAAGCTACAATTTTACAGAATTAATAATGAGTTAATTAATATAAAGTATAATTAATATATATTTATGTATAAATAATTTATATAAGCTCTATTGTTTATGAAATTTTAAATAATAAAATCAAAATTATTTAGAAAAAATAATTTTCCAATGCATCAAAAAAAAGATTTTCTATTTTTTGGTATAATCTTATTTTACTGTAATTTTAGTGTTTGATTTACTAATTTAATTTTTCACGAGAACCAATGAAGTGAGACTTCTTCTGCGCATGTGTAGTTGGCTGATCGATACATCATTCATATTATAATAAATTTTTTTATATTTTCTTACATTTATCTCATCTTGTATTTCTTTATTTTCATTATTAATTAAAGGATTCATAAATTCTGTATTTTATTTGTTAGGATTTTTATTGCACATAAATATAAAGAAACTATTAAGTCGAAACTCATAATTATTACGGTGTTATACGTAGATTTACGTTACAGTATATAACACAAAAAGGGTAAGAAAAAAATATCATTTTTTACTGTTATCAAGAGAGTGAAAGAAAGTAGAATGCATAAGAGGAAGGAAGAAAGAAAGAGTGTTTGAGAGGATAGAAAAAAGAAAGAGAAAGGTAGCAAGTATAAGCATTAATTGTCTAAAACTGAGTGTATCTCACGTCATCATTTTATTTCGTCATATGTAATATTTGATTTATTTTCCATGTATATACTAAAGTTTTTTGTTGTTTACGACAAAGAGTTCCTGCGCTTATGTAAAAACGTCTTACAAATATTTTAATTATCATTTTATTATTAGAGAAAACTGTAAAGTGTTATTGAACATTATTAACCTAACTTTTATGTTGATGATTCTATTTATTTATTTTCAATCGTTTCACTTTTATCATTTAATTTTTAGGTGCACTGTAGCTTAAATATAGACAAGCATATATTGGATGTGATACTATTTTCAAGATTTGGTTGATTTTTTCATAATCCAAAATAGGTATTAACTATTCTAACTTTCATTTATTTTTCAAGATTTTTATATTTATGTTTCTTTGTAGATAAAAGTGTAATGACTTACTAAAAGAGCTGGAATTTGGATGGAAGGATTTTCTTGCGTTGACTGTTCTTAAAAGTAAGTTTTTACTTAATTTTTTATTTTACAAATTTTAGAAGTATCAAAAAAAAATAAAAAAATAAAATATAGTATATATCAAATTATTTTTTGGTTATTAAATTATCAAGACAATTACAGCTATACTTCCTAGGTGTGCTAGAAATTATCATTTTTTAATCTACTTTCATGAAATGTTGTTAAATTATCCTAACATGAAATCATTAAGCATTTGACCATTGACTCAATATGCTTAAACTACTTATACATATCTATGTTTTAATTTCAAATTTATTCATACTGATGTATGTGTATAAGATTAAATATATATAACAAATTGAACAACTGTATAGAAGCTGTGTCTTAAATATAAATATCAATAAATATCTAGTTATACAACAATTTTGATAAGAAAATAATATTAAGTTAAATTGTGAGCAAAATTGAAATAGAAGCGTCGAGTATTATAAGCTATATATTTATATAAGTATTTAGTTATATTGTGATCTATGTAGCTATTGAACTACTTACTGCAGTATTTAGTTGTACTTTACAAACTTTAAGTGAGAATATTTTGATTTCTGATTTTGCTTTTAGAATTTATAATTTAGTAAAATACCTTCTATTGATTACTATTTATCATTTTTAGATTCTATGTTCATTATTTAATAAAATATATCTAATAGAATTAGCTTTATAACTTATATATTACTTAAAATTCTATTTATTTCTATTGAATACCTATTTAGAAAAACAAATTTATATAATCTTATTTTATGAAAATATTTTTTCATACAACATTAAATGTCTGAAGTAATAGATGCACTAGATAAAAATCTTTTATTATTAATATCACTTATTTATAGTTTTTTATTTTTTAGTTTTAATCTCATGAGTTTATTTTTTAAATTTGTATATGAATTTTATTTATATATTTCAGTTATATAATTTTTTATATATAATTTATATAAAGTTTAGTAATTCCAAATATACTAACTTTCCTTTGTATCTTTTGTAATAAATTAAAATATATAGACTAATACAGATACAAAAATATTATTTAGTAATGTACAATACATTTTAGTTTTCTAACTGTAAATTATTTCTGAATTGACTTAATTCAATAATATGTTTTAATATATTTAGTACATTTAGTTGTATATGATTAATATCTATTTTATAGAATTCATAAAATAATATCTATCTTTCAGTTAAAATTTAAATTCAATCGCTATTGTGAAATTCTATTATAATGCATATAATTTTTTAATATAAACTTTAAAAACGTTTGTTCAATTCTTCACGCATAATTAAATTCAATCATAGTAATGCATTAAACATGTTTAGTGTTCAAATAATTCTTTTTATCAATGATTACTACTGATCTTTATTATAAATGTATGTTACAGGGAACTTTTATATCATTCGGATACAAATTTATATTTTAATGATTATGAATTAGTACGATACAATTTTGTATAATATTAATTAGTTTGATGATTAAAGTAATGAATTTATAATAGCAAAAATGTTTCTAAATTTTAGAACAAGAATAGATTATGTAATGTGGAATTTTTTTTATAAATCTTTGTATAAGTATTAAATACAATAATTATCGAAAATTGCAAAACTACTTGTTATAATTTATATTTAAGTATTCAATAGTAAATTTTTCAGATTAGGAAAGTGTAGAGAAAGACTATAAAAACTGAACATTGTTAAAATTAAACTCAAAATTGTTAAAATTAGTAGTTCTTAACTGTAATTTATATTTATATTTTTATTTAAAATACATAATTCAAAGTTCTTTATACATTTTTTCGAAAAATACATAAATATAGTTGTATTGTTAATCAAACAATTATTTAACACCATGTAATTTTTGAATGATTAATCTATTTTTAAATGTATTAATTTAAGTAGCATTCCAATTTACAATGAAGATTAGTAAATCTCTTTTCTAATTTTTCTAATTAAGTTAAATTGGATACCATTTTTGTACAATATTTGTCTACTGCAGGCACTTATAATTATTAAATTTTTTATTCAAAATTTGTATATTTAATTACCTGTTCCAGTAGATATTTTTATATATTTTTAATAATTACAAATCAGGATTAATTAAAAGAAATTATAACAATCATTATTATAAATATTTTTAGTAAATTTTTCTTTTTATTACTGTATACATAATGATATAATGTAACACTAACTGAAGATAATGCTTGACGTTAATAATTAACAGTTGGATATGTTTCATATTTTTAATACACATAATTAACATGACTACTATTCACTTATGTAAGGTCTTTACTTTATTTTTTTTGAGCCGAAAAAAAATAACGTTCATTTCCCACTCATTGATACCGGAACTATTATTCCCAAGAACCGCACATTATTCGGGAACATTCACTCGTTTGTTCTGTATCTTATTCTTCCGTTTTATCGTTTAATTGTTTGTTCTGTACCTTATTCTTCCGTTTTTCCATACTATTATTGATTTGTTATATAATTACAAAATTTTGATTTATTCTGTATAGATCTACTTTTATAAAACAAATTTCTAATAATTTTTATTTAAAATAAATTTTTTAAGGACAACCATGAAATTAATTAGTTTCATAAATTTGTTATAAGAATTATAATTGTTTTTGAATTTTTAAGTTTAGATATCTTTTCTATCACATTAAAAGTTTAGTTTTAAAATTTAATTATCTATTTGTCAAGAGACATGGAAGCATGCAATAAAAATTCAATACATATATTTTATAAATTTTATTTTCATTTTTAGAAGTTTTTTCATAATTATATTAAATACTATAGTCAGATATAGAATATACATTCTTAAAAGTATTTTAACATTCTTTTGTGACCTTAATGTATAAAATATTCTATTTAATAAATTATTGTCTAATATTGTCTAATATACTTACATAGTATACGGAAGAATAGATCGTAGCTTTGTACTTTAAAAGTAGGTCTTTTTATTTAAAGTTCTAATAGTTATGTTATAATATACTGTATAAAATATGAAACTTTATGTAACTAGCGTTTATGTAGTGTTCTAAGTAGTAGAAAAATTTATCTTTATCAACATGTTTTGTAAGGTATTCTCAAAAATATAAAGTTGGAATTTCTAAATAATTGATATCCACGATTTTATAATACATAATTAGACCAAACTTTTTTTTTCAATTAATATTAATTTATAATTTATAACATCCCTATTAATGTAATATTAATTAATAATCTTACTTAAAGAAAATGCCATATTTTCATGTCTTAAAATAAAATACAGATTTTTTATATAATTTTTTATATTCTAATATTTCATTATAAAAGATTTAAAATTTATATTATTAATATTCCCCTATCTATAATATATAATGTAATAATGCGAATCTAAAATTAAATGTTTTATATCGTTAACGCTTTTAAAATAATGTTATGTACAACTTCTAAAGATGTTTTAATGGCCTTACATTTAAAAATATCAATTTTTAGAACAAATTATTGTAAGAGCATTAAATTAGATTATTTAAATTGAATTCTGTTTATAAACTATTCGTAAAATAACAATTATTTAATTTGAAAATATTTTTAATCATAATTAAATATTTTAAATACATAAATTTACATTAGATAAATTATTTCAAATATACATTACATAACACCATTAAAATTTATAAGAAAAAAGAAATTTTAAATCAACAATTTAAAAAAATATTTTTTAATACTTCCAATTAAGGGATTTTATTCTTTTATTTTATTTTATTCATATTTTCAATAAATAGTTTCTAAACAGCTTCGTCTCTTCATTTCGTATACATATGTCTGTGTGTGTACTCTCACAAGCTCTTATATTGATAAATATATAAGATATATTATTTAATATATCGTAGTTACTATAATATAAATTAATCACAAAAACTATAATTTTCTGTTATTTACATATTTTTACGATCTTACAATAATATTACTTAATTTAATTTAATTATAAAATGTTTCCAAAATTGTTATACAATATTAACTAATATTAAAATTTTAAATATAATATTGAACTTTGTTATATTCGATTCAATATACTGTTTAATTATTTCAGATTGTGATCGTCAATTACTTTTTCAGATTTTTATTCAGAGAATTGTAACAATATAGTTTTATTTGCTATCTGTATAAATTAGTTTAGAAACTTAATATATGTAATAAAAAAACAAAAATAATTTTATTAGAGACTAAAACAGTTTTTATTAAATAAAATTATTCATTCTTTTAGTATTTAATATATTTTTTAAATGTTTTGATTAAAATAAATACCCTCAATACTTTAAGATATTAAAATAATTAGTTAAGTTTTTATTGCTTTTTGGCAATTGTCTTTATTAAAATCCAGAAGTATTTGTAACATTCACAATAAATTAGTGATTTAAACTGCAAATGTAATGTTAGGAGTAAGAGCCTTGTAAAGTGTTAGTTTATTTAATATTGTATATAGTGTATTATGTGGTAATATATACATTTTTAGCTTGTTATTGAACAAAAATTATTTACGGTAATTTCTCTAATTAAAAATGTTATTCACAAAAGAAAAATATATTACAAGTTTTTTTACAAAAAAATCACCCTATGTAAAATAAAAACATTTTGATTAAAAAGATTATATAACAATTTTATAAAAATTACCCTTAATATTTATTATTATTAGGAGCAATAAATATATAAGTTCTCAAATGTCCATAGCAACATTATAAATACATAAAATGCACATTCAAAATTATTGTCACTTTTTCTGCAAATTGTCTGAGAATAAATAAAATAAAATAAATAATCTATAAAATTTAGTATTCTTCGAACTAATATACATTAAAATTTAGTAATTTAAAGATGTATGATTTTATGATATCAATATAAGAATTTGAATTGTATTTTGCTATAAAAATTAGATATTTGCTTTATATTTTAATAATTTGTCTTCATTTTTTCGAATAGTATAATCTAAGACAAATATAGCATACAATTTAATATACAATACATAATTTGTAATTATTTAGATAATAATTATTTAGATAAGATTCAAATATAATGAATATGTGAATTTTACTGTTATTAATAATGATTAATAAAGTCGTGATGTAGAGAGATGTACAGATTTTATAGACTGATAAAACATTTTAAATAGTTTAAAAATAGATTAAACATATTTTTATGGGACTGATCTAAATTTTAATTAAATTCATTCACAAAATTGCTATTAATTTTCAACTAAATTAAGTAACAATAACTTGCAAATGGGACTGCATTTATTATTATTATTTTCTTTAATAAAATATTTATATTGTATATAAAAATTTTCTTTTACATTAAATATTTAATTTTTTTTAATATCAATTAAAAATTTGTATACTATAAATATATTATAATTTGTAAACTATAAATATAATTCAAATATTTTTGTTTTTGAATAACATCATTTTTATATGATAAATATTAAATTCAGTTTATATTTATACACAAACAGATATTTTAATAAAAATATATTCAAAATTTTGAATGTATAATATAAATAAATAATGACCGAACATTCTTTGTTCCTAGTATACAATGAAAAATAGTTTTTGAAGCTAAATAAATACCATAAGTGATAAAAATTTTAATACAGCTAGATAGTATTATAAATTAAAAGAAATATTCTATCTACTTTGGAGCAATATACAAGGTGCGCAGTCGCCATAATGGACTTTTTCCAATGCGCGTGACAATGGTGAATTGGAGGGGTAAGAGTATCCAACAGCCCTTGTCACATTTCAGTACATCAAATGCGAGGCGGTGCGGTGTGTGCATCGTGACTTATCTGCTATATATTCATTATTAGTTATCTCCATCACCATCTAATTTATCTTCACCTACTTATACATATATATTTTTTGCGACCCATTATTGAATTAAGTACGTATATTCACGATAACAATATGTATATAAATAAATTCATATTTTTTTACTTAAAGTGTCGTTACTATAACCTGTTCAGCATTGGTTCGTTTCCGTAAAAATATTTACAAAGACCCTGCTGATGTAGGTTAGAGAACATAAAAAAGCTGTTGCAACTATATAGAATAGAAAGGGTCATAGTATAGCAGTAGTTGATAGAATGTTAAACAATATGCATATTTAGTTACATTTTTATCATATCGATAGGATTAAAACATCAAGTGTTGAAGAAAGGGTGGAAAAGGAAAAAAGAAGAGAGTGATCTATTTATGTATTTTTCACATTTATATTCTGCGAATTTACAAAGTCAGATATATGAATAAAAAGTGACGCTAGTGGTTTAATTTGATTAGTTGAAAAAGTTTAGAAGGGAGAAATTTTACTAATGGGTAGAACGGATATGTCTAAAACGCTGAATGCTTATAGGATGTAAGTATATTATGAAAATGTATATATATATATATATACATTTTTCTTAATTGAATTATTTAAAATAAAAATATAATTATTCTTAAAATAGAATTATATTCAACTAGTTAATTTTTTTATTTTTAATGAATGAATGCTACTAGATAAAATTATGTATAGTTATATTCAGTACATGTCAAAATATTTACGTTATAAAAAGGCATATTTTGTAATTTTGGTTACATTTTTTATTTATTGATTTTAGACGAAAGAAAAAATATACCTAATATATTAAAAATATATTTAAACTTAAATTAATTGTGGATATTATTATTAATAATTATTATGGTTAAAATACTAATTTATACAATCAGCTATCAGTGTCTATCTATCATCATTTACTTTATATAAATCAGTCTTTTATTCAATCCATGTTATATTTCATGATTATTAATAATTTTTCTTGCAATAAAAATCGGTATAATATTATATTACTGAATTGATTCGATCTATTAATAGTCATGTTTGATTATTTTCATATCACTGATTTATTGATGCATAGATTATTTTATTTATTTTAAACAATTCTATGCCCAAAAATTAAAATTAAAAATTAAGTTGATCAAAATCATTGTCAGTGATTGTAATATAAAAAGATAATTTTTAAATTGTATCTTTCTCGAAGTCGAATAATAGTGTTATATTCTTATTTTAAAAACTAAAAATGATATATTTAGTACATCTTCATTCTTAAATTTATCACATTTGAAAGATTGTTTTTTAAAATAAAGTTGTAAATATAAAAATTTTTGTTTACACTATTTTTATAAATTTGTAATAAAAAAATGAAATACCGCATCAAATTAAATATTTTTTACAAATTAAACTATGATTTACAATTTATCTTATTTTATTGTAAGATAAATGTCTTACTTTCCTTAAAATTTAATTTTCAAAATTGAGATATTAATAAATATGAAATAAATATTTATTACTATTATTTAATGAAAGAGATGCGTACTTTTTGTAAAATACATTGATAATATTTTTATTAATAATAAATATTTAAATAAAACTTGACGTAAATCCATAAAAATTTTATTGAAAGTTACTGTAAAATGCTGTACTGTATTGATAGAAATAAAAAAATTATACTATTAAATTTCATACAAACCTAATAGTTTCAAAAATAATATTTAATAAATATATATATCGATTTAGAATATTTCATATATTGCATTTTGAAATTATTTTAATGAATTAATTCTATGTTTATTTTTATATTATAAAAAATATTCAATATATAGCTAATATTTTAGATATAAGAAATATATTCATTATTATCAGTTTTGTTGAGAAAATGAGATTTTTAATATACAATTAGTTACATAAAATTTATTTCATATATTTTATTTTGAGCTGTGAGGTACGTATGTATGTTTGAGAATAATTTTTGAAAATTCAAATTTATTTTTATGAAAGAAAAATGTAGAAAAGGCACCCTGGCAATATTAATGGTTCTTTTTACGATAGTTGCAATGAAGATAAAGTGAAGTAACAAAATTCTATTTCTTACTAGTATTCTGATTACTCTAAAATAAAAATATTTAATTTTTTATTTAGAATATTTCTTAATATAAATAAAATAAATTAAATTTACTTTAAATTAAAAAATATTAATTTTTTTTTTTGATAGCAATAAAACACATCCTTGCTCCTTTATTAAGTAACATGGCTCGAGATTTCATACAAGAATGTGGTGATAGTTGTCAATTATTTTATTAAGACAAGAGTGATTTAAAGATCTGTATGAGTTATTTTCTTTTTTATTAAAACAAGTATTCTTATTAATGTGCATCAAATTACTTTTTTCACAGTTTGAAGGAGTTATATATTGAGCTTGTGTTAATAATAAGACAAATGCTTACTATCATGCATTTTAATGTATTATATATTATTTGTATTGTTTATATAAACTCTTTTTTCTATTTCATTATTTTCTTCTTTATTTCTTTAATTTTAATAAATATAATTAATTGAGACTTTTTAAAGTCACCTTTTATCTAGTTAAATATTTTATCTATTATTTAAATTTTGATGATATCTCAATATTCTTTTTAAGTTATTTTATAATTCTTTACTATTTTTATTTAATTTATCTACATAAAATATTTTTAGCTATTTATAAGTTAATTAGATCGTGTATATACAAATTATATGCATAATCAGTTAAATTACAAGGCATTTTATGTTTTCCATTAAAAATTTGGTCACTAATGGATATAGAGATGTTACAAATCACAAATTAATCGTACATGAAAATTATTTACATATATTCATTATACAATAAAGAAAACGTTCTAATTCTTGTACTCTTGAACTCAAGTTGAAGTCTTGTAATATCTTTCATATGAATTATGTTGTTTTACTTGATTTGAAGGGTTAATTGTTGTTATTTATAATTTGATTTATCATTTTGGGTGTACTCCAACTTTGTACAATCACTAATTTTTATCTGTTATAATGTAACCAATTTATTATATTTATTTAAAGAATTTCTTTGTCTTTAAAAGGGATGTATTTTATTTTATCGATTACATTACGTATTTATGAACAAATGTTTTTGTTTAACATCATATATTTTGTACTCATTCCGCCTTTTACTTTATACCTTTGCTTTACACCATTTACCTGAAGAATTTGTAAAGCAATTAAATAATAAATAATATTTTTTTCTATGATTACAATATCGATTTGCAATTTTAAAATTAAAATAATTTTTACTTTTCGTAACATTGAAACACATATATCAAATTTTTATGTAATTAAAAATCTAACAAAGAGATAAAATCATTATTATAGAATCAATTTTGTTATATTTTATTTATTAAGTTTAACAACTAATTTGATTATACGATTTAATCTGTTCTGTACTACACGAAAAATATAAAAATTATTTTTAAATATTTTTATATTTATTAAATATTTGTGGTAAGCATCTGTCAAATTTTGTTATTTTGTCAGTACGGTAATAATATATTATTATATTTTTACTTATCATTTATTTCAATATCTTCATAATAAATAAAAGGTTATGTAGGACCTTTGGGCAATACAGCATGATCTTATGAATTTAAACTGCTTGTATTTATTATCCTTCTTACCACTGATTTATATGATTTTTGCAATTACAATATTCTTTATTTCATGATCCATCCTATATAACATTATTTTTATATTTGTTTACGATTTGCAAAACTAAAACTAGTGTTAATTGTAGTATGTTTAATCAATCTCCTGAATCATAAATAGAAAAATTTTTATTTTTATTCTATAATTTTCTATCATCAACATTATGCTATAATTTGATGTTTGTATATTTATATATGTACAGTTTTCATAACTAATTTTATCAAATCTAAATAAAAAATCGATAAACATATGTATGCATATTTTAAAGATACTCTATAAATATTACATATATTAAATTGAAAAATTATACTTAATATTAAATACATGCCATTAAACATTAGTGTGATGTTATATTAATAACATGTTGAGATAACTGGAGATTTGTATACAATTAAATTCAGAAAATATTTATTTTACATAGTTTAGTTTAAAATACTAGAACAAATACTGTACTCTTCCAGAATTCACGAATTATTTCTACAATTTATAATATCTCTAAATAAGCAATCCGTAGTAATCCTATCAAAATAGTAATATCGGAAAAAAGGGTTAAACTAAATCGCATTACATTCTAGAACTCAAAGACTTAGCACTGTATAATAAAAGTATTATTTCAATCGAATGTTTTCTAGTTTTCCAGTGTATATAGTATGGATTATTATAATTTTGCATTTGATGCTGACATATAATTAGTATTTTAATAAAGGTTAAAAATAGGTATAGAGAATACGTATATAAGTTTATTAAAATATAAAAATTAATTGATTAAAAAATTTATTTTTAAATTATATTGATTGAAGTAAACATTCAAAAACAAGCAAATTATATATTAATTATATATTACTGTGTATATTACTATATATTATTTTAACAAAACTTTTACTGATATTTAGTATTCTACATACAGTGTCTTATTAATAGATTTATAATTATTTATAAATTACCATTTCAAAATATTTCAAAATTATCTAAATTTGAAAATATTTGGTATGACTAACACACTTTTAAATAATTGATAGTTTATTTGAAATATTAGAAAGTAATATACAATTAATTTTATTATAGATAGTATAATTTTTAAACATTATAATATAATTAATACAAATCCATTTTACAAATATCGGTAAAAAGAAACAAATATGCTTAATATAAATATACTAATACATTTTTATAATGTTAATTATAATGTATAATATTACTATCATTAAATAAGTCGTATAAGCAATTAATTGCTTCAATTTCTTTAATAGTATTTATTTAAAATGTGTTCTAAATTAATTTTCTTATGAACGTCTATAGTACGTATATTAGAATTTAAGACATATTTTGTAATAATATATTTTATTAGAAAGATATGTTTTATACCTATAAATATTAAATTATATTGACTTAAGTTAAAGTATTGAATGTATTATAGATTTTTTTACACTCTATTAAAATATGGATATACAATAATTTATTACAAACTTGTATGTAAGTTATTTTTAAAAGTCTGATATAAGATAAATATAAATAAAGAACATAATATATTCAAACTAAATTGAAGTTTATTTATTCGTATTTATATTGTCTTTTGTAATATTAAATTAAAGAATATTTAGATAATAAAGAAAGTTTAAACTGTTATAAATTATATCTAATATAAATATTTTTAATTTATATTAATTGAAAATAATTTAGAATTTTGGAAAATCACATTCGTAAAGATTTTGTTAAAAATTAATTTTATTTTATTCTAAATCTATTTTATTTATTTATTTATTTAGAAAAACTTATTTATTGGTATTTCCTTTGAAATATTAAATGATTGTATATTTAGAATATAAGGAAATTTTAAATTGATATAAATTATGCTTAATATAAATTTATTTTTATGTCAATTGAAAAAAATTTAGAATTTTATAAAATTACATTTGGAGAATTACATAATTAAATATTTTGTTAAAAATAATTTGTTCAATTCAATATTTTTTCCAATATATATTTTATCCAAAATATTATCTATGTATAATATATAAATTAATTTAAAAATCAAAACATAAAAAACATAAATAAACAAATCATATGTCGTATTGTATCATAATAAAATTTTACAAAAAAATTGTATCATTTTGTCCAATTACTTTGTTTTTAAAGAGCTATCTTCATATGTACAATGTATACAAATTACTGATATGTAATGAAAATTTTGAATTATATAATTGAAAAATTAATATATGCATATAACGAATTATACTAATAGAAATGAAAAAAATAAATAGTGCATGTAATTTTTTATATATGGAAATAATTATTTGGTAAATCTTATCTTTAATAAAAATTATATATTTAGTTTGTTTTAAGATCTATCTTTAATAATGATATTTCATAATAATAATTATCGAAACTTTTAAATTTGAAAGTAGTGTAATTCCTTAACAAAATTATGTTCTTATGAGTTTGACGAAATTGAAAAGTTCAAATATATACGAATATGTTAGAAATATTCTATTACATACTATATTACTGTAAATATGAAATTCAAAATATGGTAGATCTCTTGAATTTAATTTGTCAAATAATAATAAATAAAGGAAATGGAATAACTGAAATAAAATAAGAACAACTGATGCGCAGCCCCCCTCACACATATATATGCATAAAGGGAATAAATGCATTGTTTTTAATTAAATTTAATTACACGAGCATACACACGCAGACACAAAATTTTTGTAAAGATTTATAAGTAATATACACATAAATAATTAGTGTTTGGAAAGCTAATCAAATACTACTTTATCCACTGATAATATTCAATCAATAAACTTAAGCGAAAGAATGAAATTTTGTTTAAAAACATTATTTTTAAATTTATTAGATATTGATTTACTCATCTACATTTTATTATCTAGTGATAATTATTGTATTTACTATATTTATATAATTTTTTATACCTAATACTAAAATTGCGATTTTAATTTAATAGACTGAAATTATACTCATTAAGATGTATACAGAATACAAATGAATACATATTATACATGATATAGCTAGTTAAATGCTTGTACCAATTAAAATTCGACTTCATTTGCTTTTATATTATAAATACGGGCTTGATACATTTTTTAGATTAAATATTGTTAAAAACAAAATGAAAAAGTTTGTGTAAATAAAAAATTTCATTTTTCTTCAATTGAAATAATCTATTTTATCATAAAAAAACAATAACAATTTTAGTTGAAAAACATTTCCAGAAATATATATTCCAAATCCTAATTAAGTTTTTCATTTAATGTAATTATTTACACGGCTATTTTTGTTTCAATTCATAAAATTTGATTCATAAAACAAAGTTTACAAGATTTTATACTTAATAATTTGCCATTATTTAATATTCCACACATAAAAATCTGTATATTAAATTTGTTTAATAAAATTTATCAAAATGCAGTTACTATTTACACAATCTTTCATATATTATAGTTATTAAAGTAAAAATTATAATATCTAGTCTGTTGTATATTTTCTTAAAAATTTCAAATTAATTAAAAATGTATATAAATTTCTTTCAATTTGTTTTTCATCTCATTAAAATAACATTTTAGAATGTAAATAATTATTTGTATGTTAGTTCTAATGAGTGTACATTTTAAATAAAGCATTAAAAATATTATTGTTTACTTTAAAAAATGATTTATTTAAACTTATTTATTAGTATTAAAAGTATAATTAATAATAATTGGCTTTTAATATTCAATTAATTTTATTATTTTTGTTAATATTAAATTAATTATAATCTTGTAATTTTAGAAATAAATGTAAAGTATTTATATTAATTCTGGCGATTCCTTTTTCTAAAAATAAAGAAATAACTTAGAAAATTAACCATAGATATAATAGTATCAATTTATTGCTACTCTTTTAGTGTACTGTCTATTTTGCAAAGTATGAAAAAGTAATTTTTGTTTATCTCGTGTTATTCCCCGAAATTTTAAGGGATGTATTTACGCATGCCCAGTTTTATTGATGTACCAAAAGATATTGTCGGTTGCAAACCAAAGATTTAAGCTGGCGCGTCTCTGACATGGGGTAAGTTCGGGTTTCAATTAATTTTTCTTTCAAATATGTGAATTTCATACATACATATTTTTGTATTTAAATCTTCCTCTTGTTTTTTCCTAATTTATTTTTATTTTTATATAAAAAAGAAAAAAAAAATAAAAATATAACTTCAGTGACGGTATTTTATTTATGTAAATGACCAAAAAAACATGAATTTTTGCTAGAGAATTTTTTAAAAGTAATTTAATTTATTTTTATTAAAAGTTACAATTTATCCTAATTCTGTAAATGCATGGAAAAGTAGTGTCAAATAATAATAAGAATTACCTTCTTACAAATATAAATCCAAATGTTTTTAGCGAAATTTTTTAAAACGTTCATTTTATATTCCAAAAATTTAAATAAATAAAAATATTTATTATGATTGTATAAACAATAGACATTTAATTTTTTGATATTTGGAACTGCCATATTTTTCTATATTAAATGATGTGAATAGGTAATCAATAGCAAAGTAAATTAAATTTTTATATAAATATAACTTAAACTTTCATATATAAATATATACATAGATAAATCAAATAAAACTTTTATTTGATGTTATAAGAAATATTTAGAATATAATATATTATCAACATTATTAATATGATAGATGGTAATGATTTTTTAGACTTAGAAGCGATTGTTTAATTAGTTTAAAAAATTACATTGTTATTTTGATAAACATGCCGCCATTATTAATAAGTGAATTGTAGTTTAATATGTTTAGTATGTAATATAATTAAATAAATAAACTGTCTAATTAAAACGAGAAATTTGTAAGTCGTGCTTTATTTCAGTAAAAAGATAGAGCATATTGGTAGAATGACAGCAATGACACAGGAAGAAATAACAGCGGGTGCGCGTACAGTTGCACAAGGTTTAGAGGCTTTGCGCGTCGAACACACGGGCTTACTGAATGGCTTACAATCCCAGGAAGCACCAACTGCCCGTGATAAGGCTAATCTTATCTCCAAGAACATCGAGATGATCGAGCTTGGGATGGGTGAGGCACAAGTTATGCTGGCACTGGCTAGTCACCTGCAAATGGTCGAAGCTGAAAAGCAAAAACTAAGAACACAAGTGAGGAGGCTGTGTCAAGAAAATGCTTGGCTCAGAGATGAACTTGCCGGAACTCAACAAAAATTACAGGCTAGCGAACAAGCGGTAATTTTTTACTTTTATTCAATTACTAAACCACGTTTCTTCGATAATATAATATTCTTTAACCAAATTATTTTAATGACACTACTAATATATCCTTACAAGATAAAGTTTATGTATTTATTTTGAAAATCTTCGTTTTAACCAATGAAATTAGACATATATCTTTGATATATAGAAAATCCCATCTATCTATATTTTTATATGATATTATATTTATACTTAAATTAATATTTAAATGAAATAGTTCTAATAAAATTTACTAAACTTATAGAATAAAGGTTATGAAAATTGTTTATTTGGTAATCTGTACTTTTTATTTTAAGAATTTATTTATTAATAAATAATAATTGTTCTATCTAATAATTAAATATCTTTCTTCTTTATTTAATGCTCATAGATTTTAGTCAAACAACTCCAAATTCCCATACAGTTAATTTCCCATAAAGTTAAGCAACTTAATAACAAAAGGTTACTTTAAATATTAAATAGTTAATTATTGAATATTTGTTTTAAATTGATTAAATTATGGATTACATAAGTAAAAACTAATTATATACAATTGATCTATAGGTAGCGCAACTTGAAGAAGAGAGAAGTCATTTAGAATTTATGGCCAGTATGAGACAATATGATCCCGATCCACCAGTAGATGAGGAAAACGCCAAAGATCGACCGAAAGATGACCCAGTTGTTGATCTTTTTCCAGATGATGATACCGAAGAAAGAAACAGTAAGTGTACGTAGTCGTGACTTTTTATTTATAATTTAGTGTCTTGTAAATGATGTGGTGTTAAAAAAACTTCCAATATTCAAAAACATTAATTTCATTAGAGATATGTGTACTTTCTGTACTGATAGCGTCATAGTTTTATTATTAAATAATATGATAATATAAGCACTTAAAAATTTATTAAAATCTAAACATTTATGAAATATTTATGAAAAAATAGACAATTTGATAATATGCAGCTTACACTTGAAAATGGACAATTAGCTTTTATTAATTGTACATATAATTCATAAATCTTATATCGGTTTTCAAAATATTATTATTTTAAAGCGTAAGCAAATTTTAAGATTTAATTGAATATATTTTATTCAAATTTATTTATGCATTTTAAGAAAAAATAAGAGTACTTAAGATATTATTTGTCTTCAACTATAATGCGTGTGAGCATATATATTTGCATACATTTGTTAACAATTTTTCTTTTCCAAACTATATTTCAAATTTAATTTTTAAATCATAATTTGTTATTATATAATAAAATCATATATAATATACTTTGTATATGTGAGTTATATACTGATAATTGAATTTTAAAAATGATATTGATATTTTTTATCATTAGTTTACATAATATTGAATTTAATTTTATTTAAAAATGTAAACGGGTCAAGTTTTAAAAAATAAAATATTGTAATACAATTTTAATCAAATTTTGACATAAATTTTACGATGAATAAAAAGTAATATTTATATTAAAAATAACTTTCAGTTTTCGCATTTGTTTAGACAAAATTGAAATTTAATGGAAAAATTTATGCTATGGAACAAATAAAAAAAATATAATTTTACTATTTTTTAATTGAGTTAAAAACAAAAGGTATACGCATTGCCTTTTAGTAAATAATATTGGTTTTTAACGCACACCTATAACCATTCATTATGACACTATTGCGCATAACAATAAATAATTCTACTGTAAGGATAATGGTTAAATATATTTTTAGCTATGTCGCCAACACCACCTTCACAATTTGCTCATCAAGTAACAGCTGGTTATGAAATTCCGGCACGCTTGCGTACGCTCCATAACCTAGTGATACAATACGCAAGTCAAGGCCGATACGAAGTGGCCGTACCACTTTGCAAACAAGCTCTCGAAGATCTTGAGAAAACATCAGGACACGACCATCCAGATGTTGCAACAATGCTCAATATCCTTGCGCTAGTTTACAGAGATCAAAATAAATACAAGGAAGCTGCAAATTTATTAAATGATGCTTTGGCTATAAGAGAAAAAACTCTTGGTGAAAATCATCCAGCAGTTGCAGCTACTTTGAACAATCTTGCCGTGCTTTATGGAAAAAGAGGCAAGTATTTTATATGATTGTTCAGAAGTATGATCAATTTTATGCTTAAAGTCGAAATATGAATGTTTTTATTAGACCTAACGTCGTTTCATAATATAAAATTAATATATAGTATTATTGTTAAATATTTTTTAAACTATTAAAATTTGTAATATCATTTATTATTAATTATTTATTATATTAAAATTATGCAATTACCGATCACAAAGTTTAAGGGTTCCATTTCAGTAATATTTTTGCTGATTAATAATACTTCATTTCGATACGTGTGTTTAATCTAGAAATGTAATCGCTATTACGTCTTGATGCTTCTTTCGAGTGGTGTTTGTACGTAACTCAACTTTAGAAAATATATTTGGACGATATCGTCGTTCCTTCATTTATTTATTATGTGTTCTAAAGATCAACTTGCCTGGAATAAAAATATGACTGCGCATGATTTAATACTGCATATTTTTACTACATTTGCGTAAGTGCATTTGTAAAAAGAGATAGGATATTACTAGATCCGTTACGTATTGTTAAAAATAACTTCGTTATATACACGATGGTAAATTATCAAATAAAGAAGTCAAAATATCAGTCTAAACTATAGATTGATGAACTTTTCTCTTGGAAAATTTATTCTCACACCGGTTATATTAAAAAATATGACTGCAAAATTTCGTTATTCATTTACGTTTAACGATTGAACCTGGGCAATCAAACCCAGGCATTGTATTTTAGTTTTGATGTAATTTATAAGATAGAGATTACGATAAGTTTCGAGTGTAATAAGACCCATATTTTATTACCTTTAAAGATTGTTATCAAAGTATTAAAATTTCTAAATACAATCAGAAATAGACGTAACTTATTTTTTCTTTAATTAAATTTTTAAGGGTGTTTAATATGTTAAAGATCTTTAGGGTTCAACTCATAAGGGACATATTAACTGAACAATATCGTTCAGTTCGCCTCTTGTGTAATCATGGTCATTGTACTTACTCTGTGTACCGGTGAGCAATGGCTCTTTCTTATGTGAGAATACTATTCTTAAACATACGTTTTTGAATATATACATAGTGAAGTACATTATGTTACTCTTTGATTAGGCTGTGACCGTTCATAAGTTTTTATAACAATTTTGTTCAGTTACATTTACGATTACATTTCTTATTTCTCAGAAAAATATCCAGAAACTTTTTCAAAAAAATTATATACATTTATTTTTTACTCAAGGTTTTTTAGCGATATCCTCTCTTTTCGATAATATTATACAGTTTACCGTCAACGAATTTACTTCAAATGAATTATGATGGCAAAATAGACCATCTGAAGTTATAAAAGCAAGTTTAATTAATAAAGATAAATTTTCGAAAGACTTTCGTGTCTTCTTTTATTACATAATAGTGTATAATAATTACATTTTTACAAGAGTTTTTCAATAAGTTTTGAAACTGTTAGAGACTGAAATAAAGTTATTTAATAGTTTTTGAGCTAAAGAAATAATTTGATATTTCTAGAAATCTGCGAGGAGTTAGGAACATGTGGGTTCTGTACTACATTCTCACTTAATAGAATGTGTAAAAAAAACGCACGATATTGATTATCGATAAAATTTTACTTATGATACACTATTTTATATTCATCAGTCGCATATTATGTATAATTTCTTTCGTTTATTTGCAATGTATTTGTAAATATGAAATGATTCGATCCATACTGCATAAGTTTGACTTCTACAAGTTTTTTTCGGACGTTCTGTAAATCGCATTGTATTTGTCAAAATTGAACATGAAATTTAGAATAAAAAAAATTCTTTTTTCGCAATTCTTTCATTAAAGTTAAAATTAATAAAAATCCGTAGCTATATTTTGTCAATTGATTTATGAAATACCCAATATATGCTTTAGATCCGTTTAGGACTTGATTTAGTTTTTGAAAAATAATAATCACTTGCTTCTATCTATTTTATTTTATATTTTAATAATATATAAAAGACACTTATAAGATAGTATTTTAGAATACATTGCTCATAATGTGAAATTTCGCCGATATTAAAAATTATAAATTTCGACTACAAATTTAATATCATACTTTCTAATTGAGATTTTCTTTTATATTTTGAAGAAGAGTACTACTATAATTTATTACATACTCGTTACATACATGCACATATTATGATGTTATCGGGAATTCTATTACCAGATTAAGAGACGTACAAGATTAATTTATTATTCACTTAGTATTTATAACAAAATCAACTTTGCGAGTTACACCTGCAACCATCTTCGTAAATCAAATGACTTATTATATTCTGTCTTTGCTGTTAGACTATGCTTATGAGACATAGTTCAAATGACCAATATCCATGGATTTTTGCTATTTGTCAATCTCTTTTTCAATTATCTTATATTAGTAAATGTTGGGAACAATTGTGAATTTAATCTTTTCCATCTGATTTTGTCACAATTTTGCTTATGAAAATTTCATCGCATTATTCAATCGAAATTTAACCACTTACCATTTTAGATAAATACAATGTACGTATTTAACATTTACACCACATGCATGTTTACATTTATACATTTTGTTATAATTTTTGATATAATAAGTTAAATATAAAAATATCTAAATATCTAAATAATTGTTATTAGTGTATTTATTATTTAATTAGATATTTGTCATTTATATGTAAATAAATTTGATGTTTTTCCAAAGAATGATTTTTTAAAATTATAACAAATTAATATTATATTATAAAAAAATAATAATATAATATTCTCAAATGAATTTAAAGTGTAATATTATTATTATTATTTTTATTTTTTCTATATTAGTTTTAAAAATTATGAAAATTGTAATAATATAACACAATTATGAATAATACTTTTTAATTAGGTAAATATAAAGAGGCCGAGCCACTTTGTAAGCGAGCATTGGAAATCCGTGAAAAAGTCTTAGGCAGAGACCATCCAGATGTCGCAAAACAATTAAATAATCTTGCATTGCTTTGTCAAAATCAAGGCAAATACGAAGAAGTTGAACGGTACTATCAGCGTGCCCTTGAAATTTATGAAGCAAAACTTGGTCCAGATGATCCTAACGTTGCAAAAACGAAAAATAATCTGGCTTCTTGCTACCTTAAACAGGGAAAATACAAAGATGCAGAGGTACTTTATAAACAAGTGCTTACTAGGGCCCACGAGAGGGAGTTTGGTGCTATTGATGGTGATAACAAACCAATTTGGCAGGTTAGATATTTTAATCTTATAACTATATTGAATTAGATGATGGTGTTTTATAAAAATGATAATTATTATATTATATCTTTTAATTTTTGAGAATTATAAATTAATATTATTAAATGAAAATAAAAATTAAGAATAATATAGAAAATTGAAATTTTTAGGATTTAATTTATATTTATTTTCATATTGATTTATCTTTACTTTATATAAAATTTTATAACGCTATAATAAAAACACAATAGGTTCATTAAAGCTATTTTTGTGTAACTATTATTCAAATTGTTGAAAAACATTTTTCAGTTAATTTCCTTGTATCAATATTTTTTAACTTTCCAAAATGGTTTTAATAAATTATTTTATTTTATATAAGAACTACGTCAATTTATTTAAAATAATTTATCAATAGTATCATATTATTCTGTAATAAAACTAAAAGAGTATTATTTAACTTTTATTGAATATAAATATTGATTTTAAATTTTTAAATGTTTATCGAAATTCTCTTATAGTTCAACTTAATATTTAATTATTTTACAAAAGAATTAAATTTTAATAATATTGTCTGCGTATTTTCACAAGCTTGTCAAATAGCAACGTGTAACAAACGAACGTAGAGAAGTGGAAAGTGAAAGTGCAAGTGGTTCAAAAGAATGATTCTCTTTCAATTGAACAACCTTAACATTACTTATTAAACGATAAAAATTAAATGAAAAATAATTGAATGAACTTAAAGTGATTTATTAAACGATAATAATGATATGAAATAATGATATGACAATTGAACAAACTTAATTATTTATTAAAGGATATGAATGGCTACATAATCGTGACATGGTACATGCAATATATACACAATGGCGGACCAAGCTAAAAAACAGCGAATCAAGTCTTTTAAAGATAGGGTACAATGTTCCCAATTATCTAGTATTTGCTATTAGTATAAATACGGCAATGATGCGACACTAGTACGACTTGAAACCTTTGGTTCGAAATTACCATGTAGCATGGAATTTACGTGAGGATTCCTAACTTATTATATTCACGCGCTTACTAGAACCCTGCTCAATTACCTCTCCTGGACTTGATAATTATTAATCTAGTGAATTATAAGCAACGATAAACATCAGTTTAAATAATATAATGGATTCATATTTGGGGAGACGAACACTGAATCCACTGAATCCACTGAAGCGAATTCGTAAAAAATTAATAGTTTAAATTATAACAAGAGTTTACATAAATCCTCTTATAGGCTGCTACTTGAGCTATAGTATCTTTATTAGTATCAATTATAAATAGTTTCCACTACCTCCTCAAAAAAATCCAATATTTGCAGCAGATGTTGTTGTAGGTTTAATAAGTACGAAAAAATTATGTTGATACCGATATTCTAATCTCAAAATGACTACAGTGGTTATCATCAGTATGATACTATCTTAAGTGATATTGTATTATATGTCATTTGATTGAGGTAACAAGGCCTAAATTTTGTTGTTATTGATCGAATTGGTATAGTGTGCCTCTTCTTGTTTAGGAAACAATGATGTCCTGCGGATGCGATGAAATGGTAAATATTTCGACGATTCTTACATCTATAAAAAGGTGGGTGGATGCGGAGATGGTGATCTGGATTAAAACAATTAAAACAAAGCTATGATGTTCTTACTTTATCATTACTTTGTTCTATTTATTTATTTTTATATGTTTGATTTATTGTTATATGTTTATATCCTATAAGTTAAACAGACTCGGAATCAGTTTAATTTATTACAGATGTTACATCTTTGCGTAGTCATAATCTGCTAGTCCGAATTTTCTTATATACTTACTGTGTACATCCTCTGTAATTAGTGAGATCAGTCCATAATTTGAATGCGAAACCATTATGCAATGGTGCAAAAATGTAGGTGTTGTAAGGATCAGATACGCTTGTTTATAGTATTCGGAAGTTTAACTTCTTCATCGAAAATATCGATGAAAAACATTATGAGCTCTAATAGATGAATAACTAAACAAAACCACTTGTTATTGTAACAGCACTACAGGTCTTGTAATGCAAACAGTAATTCTAGTATAGTTAGATAATGCCCAGCATTATATCTCCACATACGAAAGTAGATGCTATCGTTTTAGTGGAAAAAGTAGTGATTCAAGATGATAAATTTGAAATTTTTTTTAGAAGGTATCGGAATTTCCCTGTTTACTGTGGCTAACTTACCTTAGGCAGCAACGATGTTAATAAATATATTTATACTAAATAGGAGCATCCAATTATAACAGTTTCAAGAATGGTGCTTTTCATAATTGAATTATACAATCAAGAGCTTTAAGAAACCAATGGAAAAATATTTTATTTTTCTTGTAGTTTATAAATTCAATGTGCGAAAAAATAAAATGATCGGTACACCCTTATATGTGTGACATATAATAATGATAAAATTCTGATATATATTTTATTCATTTATTAATATTATTATTAATTTCTATATAATATGAATTATATTCATTATATATATATATAATATTTACTATATATATATATATATATATATATATATATATTTTTTTTAACGGAAATATTAACTTCATAAAACATTGTGCTGTTTAAACTTTATAAAATATTCAAATCATAAATTACACAAATTATTTATTTATATCTACAAATTTTTATTTTTATTTTTTAGCTTTACACTATATATATATATATATGTATATATATATATTACTATATATACTATATATATTTATATATAGTTACTAAATTTACTATATATATATATGCTAAAAAATAAAAATAAAAATTTGTAGATATAAATAAATAATTTGTGTAATTTATGATTTGAATATTTTATAAAGTTTAAACAGCACAATGTTTAAATTCTATATAATAATATTATGAAGTTAATATTTTCGTTAAAAAATATAAAATGTTTGATTTATTAGCAATTTCATAATTATTGTTGTACGGCATAATAATTACATAATGATATACATAATATATTTTGTTTAACATTCTTGTTACAAAATCATCACTTATACATCACTTATATAAGAAATTAAACAGAAATAATTCTTAATATTTGTATATTTATTATTTAACCAATTTATACAGAAAATTTGTAAATGAAAGTTATTACATTTTATTATGAATTAATTTTTAGATGAATAAGTTTTCAAAAAATGGTCAGATTTAATAAATTAGAATATAAAATCTTGCATGAATTATATAAATAAAATATCAAATTTCATTAAATTTTTTATTCAGTTTGAAAACACATTAATTTCTTCTTTATTTAAAATATTATATAATGTGGCTATAATTACTTTGTTATGTTATAATTGCTTTCTACAACCATTCAGAATTTTTATATTTTTTTATAAAATGAATTAATATAATGTTTCACTATAGTTTTATTATATATAAAAATATTAATTATTCTTCAATTAATATAGTTATCGAAAAAACGTTTTATATATTTATAATTCTAAATTTTGGAACTACTTATGTGAAAATACATTTAAATTTATTTAAGATGAATTACAATACTTTTATATAGGTTATTTTTTACTTGAATATCACGAAATGTTAGATTCAATATATTTATTCTGTATCGTTTCTAAAATTGAATGTTAATCGGCAATTATCTCAAGAATTCTATTATACAAAAGTTAAAAAATAACTATTCAATCAGTTTTAATACATATATTAGAATAATAAGTAAATTATTTAAAAACTCATTTTATATGTAAAAAAGAACGAAATATTAAGAAATACATTCTTAAGAATTTTTTATTTCAGTAAGTTATTTATTTAAAAATAGTATTTATTTGATCTCAACCGAATTTCGCACTTTATATAAATGTATCAGTTGTTAATTAAAATCAATCTGCTTCTTTATTATTATTTAAATATATCTAAGAATAAGCAGAGATAGTGACTTTTTATGATGTCCAAACAGGTAGCAGAAGAAAGAGAAGAAAATAAACATAGAAATAAGGAGAATGCTCCGTATGGAGAATACGGCGGTTGGCACAAAGCGGCTAAGGTTGATTCGCCTACTTTCAACACCACTCTTAAAAATCTTGGTGCACTTTATAGAAGACAGGGAAAGTACGAAGCTGCTGATACATTGGAAGATTGTGCCATTCGTTCACGAAGAGAGGTATAGTTTATTCGATAATTTTTATCAAATAGCCAATACGTTTTATCAGTTTGAAAACATAAAATGAATCATAATAAAACTTAATTAAGATTGAATTCTTTAAAATTTCATGATATTGAAATACATTAATATTCATTGTGTGCCGATATGAATGTTTAATATTGATGAATGAATTCATTCTTTTGTTACAAGCAGCTTGTACAGCAGGTGAGTGAGAATGTAAATGTGAAGTTGTAAAATGTATTATTTTTGAATATATTTAGTAAATTACATGTTACATACTTTTATCTGTTTGGGGTTTCACAAGCATAGATTTATGTTATTTTTGTAAAGATAAAAACAGATGTAAGATCCAAAATTATTTTCAAACGCTTTAGGCTACTTTAAAATTTTAATTATTTTAATATTAGCAATTTAAGATTACTGGATTTTTATATATTCTGTCATTTCATATTATTATTTAATTACAAAAGTAAAAATTTATTTTATATAATTACATTAATTGATTTATGTTTTGTGTGACATTTACATATTAAGAATATATTTCTGATTGAATATGAAAGTAATAATTTTATGTATTAGAAGTAATAATAGTAAGTATTTAAACTTTATAAATTGTTGATAGTTAAAAAGTAATGAACTTTTATTATAAATGTTCATAATGGACAAGAGTAAATAACCATTTAGTACTATAATTTTTAAAGTATAAATTAACTTTACTTTTTATTTACGTATAAAATTAATTTTATTTAAATTGATATAAAATATTAAAAATAGTTTAAATTCAACTGTGTTTATAAAAAGATAACAATAAATAATTTATATATAATAAAAATACTATATCTAAAATATGATTTAGAAAATTAAATAGTAATTATGTTAAAAAGTATTAGCAATTAAAAAAGTTAAATTATTTAAAATTAATATATTTAAAAATTCAATAGTGCTTATTTTACTAAAATTTTGTCTTATTGAAAGATGTTCGATATGCTTTAATATCATTATGGATATAATTTAATAAAAACGAAAATTATTGAATATTACTGTCTGTGTAATTATATATTTAATATATTTATACATGTTATTAATTTTATGTATATAAACTAAAATAAACTATTAATAATATTATTTTATTAGAAAATAATTCTTCAATTCACTTTTAATAAAAAAAATGAACCGTTTTTTTTGTACATTTTAGTGAATGTATAAAATTGCAGCCTTAATATCTAAAACATAATTTTTGTTATAGATTAAATTTTTATATTCACTACTTTTTTAATCAATGTTCAATAATATAAATAAGTATTGAAAAATTGGATAATAAGTGTTTTTAAAATCTTTTAAAAGAAATCTCTTTTTTTAAAAGAAAAAATAAGTAATTTTAGTTTAATATCATGAATTTTACAAACATTCAGTAAAACTTATAAAATATGGTTAATCAGATTATTAAAATAATATAAAATTGATAAGTTTTCATATAATTTAAAAAAAAATTTTAAATTTAATATCTTGTAGTAAATATTAATAATTCATATTATTTCGAAAATAAATTACGATTTCAAAATAAATATTACGAATAAACATTTGATGTTAGTTGATAACATTTTTTCTCAAATATTAAAATGTTTACTTTTCGTTATCATTCATATTGTATAAAGTGATACAGTTTTAGAAAGATGTTTAAAAATAATATTCTCTATTATTTTTTCATTATTAATACTTTAAACGTATCTATATCTATGATAAAAAAAAAAAAATAATTATTTAATTATTGAATTATTTATATTTCATTTATTTTCGTCTAATTATTAAATGAAAACAATTAAAATATTTTTATTTCCTTGTTCTTAGGCTTTAGACTTGGTAAAACAGCCGAAGGTTGCACAAATTCTCGGTGACGATAAAGGAACAAATCGTCGAGGTTCGAGGTCAAGCTTAAGCAATAGCGAACACGAGCAACATGATGAGGTGAGATTTCATTTAAAATAGGTAGGAATTATAATATTAATTCGATCCTTGTCTTCTTAGATTATAAAATATTATATTAACAAATCTGTTTACTTTTATAATTACTATTGTTAATTTTATAGCAGTATGAGTAATATAATTGTCTTTAGTACATATTGTATATATATCGCACCGTATGCACGTAGATAAAAATAGTATTTATATTTGTTTTATTACTAGAACAACTAATTACCCATTAGTTTGTCTACTATTCCTTTTTCTTCTTTCTTTTTTTGTTTCTTTGTTTCGTTACCGGGCTCCCGTTCTGTGATCAATTCGGGACCGCATACAACACATTCGAATGATCTGCAAAAGGGCTCCTTGACAGTGGTACAGAGGGCGCTGATGCACGAAGGACAGTCTGGACATCATGACGCTAGTCCTAACAAACCTGGTTTTAAAAACAAGATATTTCATGTTTTAGGAATACACCCCTCTTCGTAGGGATTCCTTCTTGTTTTGTATAATTATTATATTTTAATTTTTGTTTTAAATTTTTCTAAACTATATCTTCATTAGATTAAGATCTTGCAGTATTTGATTCACACGGTTGTTTGATTTACAACCAAAGCAAGGAAGTTGATAATAATTCTACAAAAAATTTGTTTTTTTTAAATTAAATATTTTTAAAATAAATTTAAAATAAAACCATTATTAAAAAGTTAATATTACCAAATAAACCGAAAAATTAATTACGTTATATTAAATTAATTTTATAATTTCAATAAAAATATACATGGTTTTATCCTTTATAATTTAAAAAAATATTTTTTTACTTCATGCATGTGCACTTTAAATTGTAATTAATTTAATTTATAATATTTTTGTCGTTGAACCAAAATTATTTGAATTAAATAAAAAACTTTTTGTATATTCGAAAAAATATTTTCTAGAACTTTGTTAATTTATTATTTTGAGAAATTTTTAGCAAAATCAATATTTCATTTCAGACGTTCATAAATATATTTTTTACTTACAAATGCAAATGTTCAGATTTTCTAGAAAAAATCTCGAATATTTAGTCTTTATTATTTTTTAATAATTTTCTTATGTTCTTTCATTTAATTTATCTCTCTTGAACTTAAAGTTTATATCGTTCCAACATGAAACGAACCTATTTTTTGAAAATAATTAATATTTTAACTCTTCTTATTTCAACTTATGTATGTTTTATTGAAAATCAACATTATATAAATAAATGCTTTTCTTTATCAATATTATCTATTTTTTTAATTAAATTAGATTATTATCTAAGAGTAATGAGTATACTTATATGTAAATATTAAAAGAATTTTAGATAGTACTAATTAATTTTTAATGTGTAGAAAATAATTTATTATATTTGTTTAAATTACTATAAAAATGTCAAATGTGCGCATTTGTGTAAATTGAAGATTTATATTTTTATTACAAAAATATAAATTTTGAATTTGATAATTCGTAGTAAATTAATAATATTATGAATATAGAATTGATGTCAATAATAATTAAAATTTACTATTAAAAAAACAAAAAGTTTTTTTGTAAAACTGCAGCTTTCAAAAATTATAAATTTGATTACAAAATTGTTTAACCATTATAAAAAATATATACTTATAAAAATAAATATTTTATTATCATTAAATTATAAAGTATTTCAATTTTATGAAATATACAATCAAATTTTACATAAACGAAATTTTATTTACATTAATACAAAACTTAGTTATTAGTATTTTACAAATAATTGTGTGATTTAATTAAATAATTATAATTTATACCAAAAAGAATTGTATTCAAACAGAATCAATATATGTATAATTTTTAATAAGTATAATTAAGTCTTAATACGTATAATTAAAAGTAATTTTTACAATTCAGTATCTGTTTTATTAGAAATTTGTTTTACTACTTGAAAATTCGAATGTATGGGAATTATTTTAAAAATAAAATTTTATCAAATTAACATTATATAGTTAAACGTTACAAATAATTAATTTTTTGAAAATTAAAGATTGAGCAATTTCCTCGCTTTGGTTAAAAGAATTGGCATTAGTTAAACAAAAAGTAATCACAATTTAAAAAATTCTTGTAAGGCTATAGCTATTTTATTGTCTTTAGCACATGTAATTTTGAAATTTACAGATTTATTTTTTTGCCAAATGATACAATATTCAAAAAATATTTCTTATATATCAAAATCGTTATAGATTGATATTGAATAAGAATATGATTACATAAACTCAAGAAATAAATTTTTTTAACTGCGGAAAGCTATACATTATATTATATAATATTAACGTGTGACTGTATTTTGACAAGGATTTCAGTACAAAGAAAAGTTATGTATAAATTGCATAAGGGTAGTGGCATTGTAAAAAAAGTACAAGCAAATTTTAGATCGATTAATATGTAGTAAAGGGGATGGAGAACTATTTCTATTTAATAATAACTTTACTTAAATTTCTATTACATACTTGATGTAATGAATTTATAATAAATAAGTCCATTTAAATATAAGCAATTGAATTTATTTCCATTTATAATAAATGTTTGTAAGTAAAGAAATTCTGTCTTAAATTGCTGTATGTCGTGCAATTTTTATAGAGAACTAAATTAAAATTTTAATAATTAAGCTATAATTTGTACATAACGCCTTACATTAGAAAATGTTTATTGTAATATTTGATATGCTGCATATTAGATTAAATATTGAAAACTAAACTTTCAATTTGTAAATAAAAGTAAAATATCTTTGTTAAAAATCCTCACAATTTTACATAGATTAAAAATTATACAAAATTTCACAACTATTTTTTAAATCTATAGTTTGAAAAGTATCTCTTCCATTTGTTCAATAACTTAATATAAAACTAATATTTTAATATTTTAATTACTTTATAATTAATTTATTTCAATATGTATTTAGAGAAAAATATATAAAGTATTTTGAATTTAATAATGCATTTAATAATACACGTTTTTAATACTTTAGTATTTTGATTTAAAAAGCTTACTGCGTTACAACATATATTGCCAATAAACTAAATATTTGTAAGCTCTTCTAATTATAAACAATGTTATAATTAACTGAAATCTAATTGGACAACGGTGGAATCAAAATGTATTTCGCATTATTAATAATTCGATATACAATGTTGATGTATTGTATAACTTTTTAAAGAGGAAATTTTATAAATTTTACGTATTTTTATATATCATAATATAGAATATGAATAAATACGATTATCATTTTTTACGTAAATAAGTGTGATTAATTTTTATTGCAATAGAAAATGTAACCATCATATTATTTTATTATATTCTAGATATTAATATTTTTTGCATCATTATATTTTTTATATTTTATTAAGGCACTAGTTTTATGAGTTACGAATATAGTTAGTATATGTGATTTCTTAAAGAGGGATTTAAAATGATTCGTTTGTAAAGTTACAAAATAGAGGATTATTACATATGTACATCACATATGTAATTCGTAATATATTAAATTTAAGAAGTGCCTTAATACTACAATTAATAGAAAAATTACTTTATAATGCAAAATTGTTCTATCTAATCTATAATATATATATATATATATATATAGATTTATAGTACAAATTGTGACTACAAGTTCTTATTTGTAGTTTTATTTTGTATTTATAAGTAGCATTTATAAATAAAACTCTAAATTATAGCTGTAAAAATATTTTGAAATTATTTATTTAAGAACTTATTGAAGTAAAGTTAAAAAATATATTATTATAAATAGTAAAAATTTGGGTTTCTTATTTCTATATTTTAAGGGTAAAATAAGTTGAGTTATATATTAAGTTCTTACAAATAAGATGTTATTAAAAATATCTATTATTTTTAAATAATTATATATATTTACTTTTTTGCATAAAAAATAAAAAATATGAAAATTAAACTTTTAACATATAAAAATTGTTTTTCTTGAATAAAACAATATCTGAACAGATTTATAATTCTTTTATATATATCAAAATAATTTATAACAAATATTCTAATTTATTTGGATTCTAAAAATTAGCTAGTCAGTTGAGTTAGTACAGTATTTATCTAATATCTATTTAATCTTTAGCTAATTTAATTCACTCAATCTTTATATTAAAATGTAAAACAGAATTAATTCTTAATTTTATCTTAATTTAAATATTTTAATTTATTTTTAATGAATTTAGTAATTGACAAATTTTCACTGTTGATATGAATGCACATGAAAAGAATTATTGTTTTATAAGTAGAGATTATATTCATTATATGTATTTATATTATTTATTTAGTGTTTTATGAACAGGAAAATTTATTTTAATATATTTTGCTCTTAACTCATTGTAACTATATAAATAATGTAGATACGTCTCAGTATATATTCTTCGCCCATCAAAGCTTTTTAATATTGTACATTAAAATGTTGGTTTTTTCGCATGCATTTGTGTAACATCACCGTATATAAATACCTACGTTTAATCACCCTGGATGTTTGCATCGTCATTATTTATTGTTCTGTCATCTTAAGTCCACTGTGACCGGAACTTTAGAATACGTAAACACTTCAAGCAAAAAATTTAATAGTCAAAAATGATTTATGGATCGATACATTTAATCGAAGAACGAAGCAGTGAGTTTGGGCTGATTGAAAAGGTGGGTACATGTCGATTGCATAACATTTCAAAATTTAGATTTTTGGATTTTTTCATTGTAAAACTTTATTTTATATTTATATATCAAATTCAATATTCGAATTATTGATAATATAACGGTTAATTTTAATTTTTTTAAATCTTGTAAATAAACTAAACTAGCTAGTATAACATAATAATTTAAGTTGAGAATGATTTAAAAACTAATCTAAACACTTAATACTTTGATTATAATTTCTTATTAAGTAAATCTTCGTAAAAATTTATTGATATCTATAATATTTTAACTTAAGATACTTTTTGTAAATACTTATTATACATTCATAAATTATATCAAAATCAATCCGTATTCAATAATTAGAATATTAATATGAAAAAATATGTTTATTTTATTGATGTAGATTTGTAATTTTTTGCATTCGATAAAATGAGGGAGAAAGAATTATGAAAACAGTTTTTATTAGTCATTGTAGTAATCCTTTATTCCTTATTGACATTTTTGCTTTGTCGTTTCGTGTTTTGAATATAAAATAATAGTTAATTATCTTATGTAATTTTAGTTTTCACCTTTTTAAATGTATTGTAATTAATAAAAATATTATTTTATATTATTAGTATTTTTGTCATGCTTATCATTATTGAATAATAACATCAGTAACTGAGCGAGCCTTTTCAGTTTCATCTTTGAAAAGACTGAGCTAAAATTAATTTAAAAAGGCTATTATATATAATTGATTGTTATGATTATATCAGCGTTTATTTAAGTATTTATGGTTTAAATTTATATTTTCCGTACTACACATGTATAAACTAGTAATGTATACTATTTTTTATTAACATTTCAATTTGAAAATAAAAAATATTACAATTATATGTTAAAATAAATTACAGATATACTACTCGTACTATTGTAGTACGGTCCCTGCCTATTAACGACATAAGTCAACATATGATAGAAACTTGTTTTTGTTTTGTTTTTTTTAAATCTGTATTAATTTTAATACATTCATTTGTAATATATATATTTTTTCTTGTATTACATTATATTTGAAAATTTTTATAGTTTTGTTGTTATGAAAATTTAAATGTCGTTATTTAATATTGTGGATAACCTTTTTTGAAAAGCTTTGAATTAAATCTTACTAATGTTCCTATGAATTAAGATACTTTAGATTTATTTTTGTTAAATCTTATTAAATATTACTAATGTTCCCATGAATTAATATACTTGAGATTTATTGTTAATTCGTAAAAGCTATAAATTAAGTTAAAAGAAAATTAGTATGATAGAAAATTACACATAAAATTTAGTCTGTTTTCTCGTAATATAAAAATATATTTTATTAAATTACAATTACGTCTACTTCAAATTATTTAAATAACAAATTTAAATATAAATAAATTATTTCGTTCAACATAATAATATTAAATAAAGAATAAATATATGTAAATAATATATTTATACATTGAAATGTCAGTATTTTAAGTTAAGAAAAAACTCATTTAATAAATAATTGTTATTGAATAACCAAAAGTTAGTTTAATTTTACAAATTATTAATAAAAATTGAATTCATTAAAATTTAAAATAATATTAGTTTATAATTTGTTAATATTTAATTAAAACTACATTTATTCACTTAATAAATATTTACAAATAATAAGATTTACAATTTAGAGTGCGTGATAGTTATAGTGCTAAATATTTATACTTAAAATTTTACAACTCTTTAATAAATATTTATCAAATTGTAATTTTGGATTAAAAATTACTTCTTATTAAATTAAGAGTATAAAATATAAATCAGATTTTCATTTTATAATAAATTTTAAGTTTTAAAAATAAATTGTTAGTTATATAAATCTTTAATACTATTTTACAATAATAATACAATAATACTATTTCAAATATTAAATATATAAAATCTAAGAATTATGTAGCAAACAAATTGAATTTTTTTTTGTTACAGGATCACAAGCATATAATCCGTGCCTAAGTAAAGATAAAAATACAAGTATCAACAATATGATTTTTGGCAAAAAGACATTGTGACGTCCACACTTATAACAGTTTATAACCATGCAATGATTTCATTGAAATTTTTGACATATTTATAATACACCAAAGGCACATTCCAGTTTCTTTACTGTAAGAGTAGTAATAAATGTGAAGAGAATTTTTCATTAATTTGTTTAATTCATAATTTAATTAAGTTGCGTAATTCAGTTATTTGTCTATTTTCTAATTACCTACTAATTACTGTTGATACTATGTGGATGCTGCATTTAAATGTTCGAGATCCACATATTCATAAAGAATGTGTGCAAAAAAGTATTATAAAAAATATGGGAAAATTTTTTGTTTCGATTAAGAAAAACAAAATACGTGAAGTAAAGTAAAGAAAAATAATAAAATTAGTATTTAATAGAATTCTGTTCTATAATATTTTTATGTATTATCTATAAATGTATAATTTTGGAATGAGATTTGATTTAAAAAATTAAGTTATATCAATTCAACTTCTTAATATATTCAGTATAATACATAATACATTGTATCTGCAAATTAAATGTATTTGTATAATGATAAAAAACAAAAATCAGAGGTTTTTATATTGCTATACGTGATTTTTATTTATTTATCGATATTTAAGAAGTAATAACTAATTTGTTTTCTAATTTAAACTATGTTACAATTCATTTTATTTTATGTACAACTTAAAATATTATAATGAAAGTAATTAGGATTTATCAGTATTAAATTTTGAATGAAGTTAGTTGTTTTTTTATATGTCAAGCAAGAATTAAAGTTCTTGTAAAAATATAAATTATTTAATATAATATTTTGAATATTAATCAATATTATAAAGTAAAATAAGTTTTTATTGTAACTCTGAAAATCGAAAACTACTAGTTTCTCTTTAATATAATTTAAGTTAAATATAAATTATAAAAAATATCTATTAATATTTGTGTAAGGTTATATGAAAATTGATAATTTAATCTGGTAATTTGCTGTAATCACTCCAATTAAAGAAAATTTTTTAATGCAATATTATTCGAATTAAATTTTTCAAATTTACTAATTTATCATATACGACTAAATTTTATATATAGTAAGTCGGTTGATACTATTTTAGAGATTTAATATACTACCAGAATTTAAATTATGTAAATTTTGTATTTTATCAAAAATAAAAAACTTTCATAACTTAAATGTACAAAAACATTTTGTATCCTTCTTACTTTATCGCCTTATCTATTCCCTCTCTACTTTAGAAGAGTTCCACGCGCCACGATGTCGTATTCGCGCAATAAGAGATGCACACGCGTCATAGTAAAAAAATTTGCATCATTGATAAATTGTAATGGACGAGCAAAAAATACTGTGATATATGAAATTCTTAAATTTTTGATAACTCATAATTTGTTTACAATTAATAAATTATTTTAGTAACAAGAAATAAAATATTGTGTTTTACTTTATCGGCACCCTTTAATTTTTTAATGTTATCAAATTATGAACTGAATTTTAAAAATATTACTTGGAATTATCAAGAAAACACTAACCATTAGAGGAAAAAACCATGGTGCAAAAATTTTGTTAATGATGGATTGACTACATTCCATTAAAACGTCATTTTCTTAATGTTTAATGACAACCAAATATTTTGAAAACTACACTTTGAATTAAACAATTAATAAAGTACGATTAATTAATATAATAATAAACTAAAAAATGATCTTTTAATTAATAACTATAATAGATAATTAAAATACTATTATATACTTTATGAACATTATCAACTTTGTTAATAGATTTTACTTAATTATAATTAGTAATCTCTGTTTCAAAAATTATATTAAAATAGTAGAAGGGCAGTAATTTTTAATTATTTTAATGAATTTAGTTTATATATATATATATATATTTATATAACTTAATTATATTTTATATTAAATTGGTCAATTATTATAGAAAAAGTAATTAAAATAAAATATGGTTGAAGATCAATTTATTATTATTTTCTAAATGTTCTTTATTTTGTTATTATATTTTATGTAATTTTTACTCATTTTAATATATAATAAATACCAATGTTATAATTTAATTTGTTTTTATATTTAACATTATTCAGATTTACAGAAGTATAATGCAAACAACATTTATTTTTATAAAGACTAAAGGAATAAAATAAAAATTAAATTAATTTTTTTATTTATATATATACCAATAATTATTATTTTACAATATTTTAAGTAATTGTAATTATTGAAAATATTTAATGATTTTTAATTATAATATGTTTTTACTTATTCATTTTAATAGCTTATGTTCCTATTAATGCTATATTATTATTATTACTATTATATAAAAATCGTAAAATGAAAATCTTTAACATAAGGATTTATTTATTATACACTTATTAAATACCTAGAAAGATATTTTAAACTTGTAAAGCTCTAAATAATTGTAATTAATTAATACAGTGATACCTGTAATTGGGCTATATTAATATTAAGTTATAGAAAAATATAGTCATTATAATCAATTAAATTATTAATTATTTAATAGATTTTACTGAAAATAAAATATTTGAAATATAAAATGTTTTATAATTAAATGATTTTTATATTTTATAATTAAATTTATAATTAAATAATTAAATAAAACGGTTTAAGGAGCCAATCAAAAATATAATTTTGTTTAAAGAAGTTATTAATATTAACATTAAAATAAAATTGAGTTAATATATACCATTGGTTTTAATATTACTAAATTAAATTTAAATCATTTTAATAACGTTTCCAATTCTAAATTCTATATTTAAAATAGTTATTCTAATATTTGATAGGTTATTTCTTAAATTTATTAATATTTTTTTTACTCTGTAATATCTTTTATGTATAGTAAAATTTTTAAGCAATAAAATTTAACCGTATTTACATCTTAATTGCTCTATTTGTTTTAACATTATTTTATAATCATAAATTTATCTTTGTAATTGATTTGAGTTTGAATCACCTTACAAGTAGATACGATAAACAGCTTGAAAAATTACAATATACAATTAACATTATGAATTAGAGAAAAAATACAAAAGTATAACCACCGAAGTGTAATATTAAGAAAAGAATAATAAAAATAAAACACACACTAATTTGTTCAATGCAATATATTTAAATTTAAATATATTTTATAGAAAGAAATAATTGATTCGTCTGTCAAAAGTAATCATTAATTAAAGCAATGTAGTATACTAATAAATGTATTAATAATATTAAAAAATAATTAAAAAATTTGAAATTAATATGTGGTTTAATATGCGTTCATAAATGACGATAGACTTATGAATGATATTACACGTACGATATTATGTAAGCGTACATCAGTGATACATTAATTTATATATTTCAATTCATTGGCAGCAGATTATTTTTTTCATTTTCATTACTTATCATATATTTTTATAAAGAAAATTTAATTATGGGGTGTAAACAATACATAACAACTATAGCTATTTGTAATTTTAATTTATTTTAAATTGTAAACCGTATAATATGAGTGAAATCAATGGTATAATTATGGTTTACAAACTCGTACTGTTAATAAATGTATATATGTATATTTATAAATATATATATATATATATATATATATATCAATAATTAAAAATTCTATTATTAAAACAATTTCGAAGACTACAAAAAATATAAGCAAATTTTAATATACAGAATGTGATAAAAAATAGAATTTTAAATACATTAAGAAATGAATTATGATTTTATTATTTTGGAGAAAAATAGTTAAGGGCTGAACGTGGCAGCTTCAAACGTAGCATTCAAAATTAATACAAACTCCTAATATAAAGAAACTAAAACAATTTCTAAACTTTTTTAGAATTATTTATAGATTTTCCGTAAATGATAAAAAATAAACATCAAAACTAATGACGTTATTTCTAGTTTGTTAAGTGAAATTTGGAGGGTTCAAAATCACTTAATAATTTTTAATTTATTATTTTGATTTATCTTTGAAACAAGTAAGTATCATTATATTACATGGGTTTAAAATTCATAATGAAATATTGAATGAATATCAAAACTATTTATAAAAGTTATAATTTAAAGTCTTATAAATTATATCCTGTAATAGATTAATTGAATATATAAATGAAATATATGTACTTGAATGAAATGTAGGATCTACGGTTAGAATGTTATTGCTTGACACTTCACTTATTGAAAAGTAGTTTAATTATGATAGGAGAAAATCTTTTAATAATATAAATAATGAATACATTTTACAAATAAACAATTAATTGTATAAAAATAATTTTGAAAAAAATGTTTTTTAAATTGTAGACTTAAAAAATCATTTATTATAAATAAATTTATTATAAATTATTCATTTATTAATTCACAATTATGTTTTAAAATCAAAGTATCTGCTAATTTTCACTTACTTAACTTCTACTTACTTATTTCAGTTTCTGTTAATATATTTATTTAAAAATATTATTTGGAAATTGTCAGTCCATTCGAGTAAATACTATCTTATGTATGCTCGAAATAGTGTTTATATACAACGAAAATATTTATTTTTAAACCATTTTAATTATTTTATATAAGAAATATTTTGCATATAAAATTAGAAACCTTGTCTGATGTATATAGTTAAATTGAATATTGGTAAAAGGATCAATAACGATCACGATTTTTATCACTAAATCATTCAATTAACATTTAAAAATAATTATCTATCGTAAATAGAAAGAATTGCGTAACATGTTACGTACAAGATATATTCAAATAAATATTATTTACATAAAATTAAAAACAAAAATTCAATATAATAAAGCTTTATTTTTCAATAAATTTATATACTAATAAAATTATTGTTAATATTAAATTTAATGATGTATACTATAATGATTTTATTTTATAGTAAAACAGTATTTAATTAAAAATAGGATTTCAATGACTATGAAGTACTAAAGAAAATAACAGCCTTAAAATAATAAAAATATACATATATATACTTTATGTTATATAAAGAATACTCTTAAATAATTGTTTAGAACATAAAAATGTGTATTTCATTGTAGAAAGTCGTCATCCCTAATTATCTAATTAAGATTCTTCATATAAAACCTTATATAATATAATACTTACCTAACAAAGCTAAAAACGTTGTTAAAAAAATGATCTGCTCTTTACCTGCTCTTCCTTATAATAACCTTATAATATCGTAGAATAATAATAATATTGTTAATAAAAACATTACTAATCTGTACTTTTTTTTATTGTTTCGCTATTAGAATATTAAAATTGTTCTTTATTTATAAGTATGAGTACTTAAAGTAAGCTATTTAATAAAAGATGAATAATTATTTAATATACAAGATTCTGTAGTAAAGTTTTAAAAACTTTGGGTAATAATTTTATTCATAGGATTAATAATAAATGTACGTACCTATATTTGTTGATATTAAAATATCATTTCATCAACAATTTTTATTTTATAAATATTCAATTTATATAAAGAGTATAAACCAAATTAGGAAATACAAGATTACTACAATAATACTGAATAGTAAAAATTTTACAACAATTTTTGAATTAAATTTAATTGATTTAATTGTCTTTTATTGCCTTTAATTGTATTTAATTTTATAATAGTAAACTTGCTTTTCGAAACTTAATATAGATTTTTTATAATCAGATTCAGATAATTTTATAGATACAATTCATATTAACTAAAGAAATAAAACCAATTATTTATGGAATTTTTTTTATTTAGAATTTCAAATTTTTTTTAAAAATATTAATCATAATTGATTGATTACTTAAAGAATATTTTAAGGGATGTATTGAATAGTAAATATATTACTAATTTTTGGAAGATACCAATTATTTATAAATTAAAAATATAAAATCGAATCAAACTTTAGAATTGTTAATCATTCATAATGAGTTTAAACAATTAAAAAGAATTACACAAATGATTAAATATTATACATTTTATATACAAGTACAATCTATAAACTTTATACCAATTTTATGTTTTATTTATACATATACATTACTATCATCACCTATATTATTTAAATTCCTTATCGTTATAAAATATTAAACTTTCAGTCAAAAGAAAAAAAAGTTTCTATTCACCAATTATCATTAAAATAACTTCATCTAAGGAAAAGATGATTAATAAATACAAACCATAATTATAAATAAATTATAATTACAGGTAAATAAAAAATGTATATAAGTTTATGATGACGATTAATTTAAAAAATTTATTAAAGTATTTATCTTATATTTTAATTCATTTTGTCTGTAATCTGCTTATTTATAAAGAATTATTTATGGTCATTTTTATCATACTTTTAATATGATATATTTATAATCTATAATTTTTCTCAAAACAATTTGTTTGCGTAAATTTTAATTTGTTCTTATCATTAATTTTTGTAATCATTCGTTTATGAGATATTTTATTTCTAAGTGATTTTTAAATAACTATATTAATATTAAAACAATTGCATTTTTTTAATAAAAGATAAAAGAATGTCTTTGTTATAGTTTTAAACAAGTAGAAACTATAAGTTTTAAATTATTAAAAAATAAACATAGAGATTTAAACAGTTAAGCAGTCTTTACCGTAATTCTAGCAAAAACTATTAATATAACATTAGTTATAACAAAATATCTATATTGCATCTATTTAATAAGTTTGATATTGTATTAAAAATTTATTTAGAATTTTAATGATATATATTATATGATTTTAATAAAATGTATTATATGATTTTAATAATATATATTAAATGAAGTAATATAAAGTTCTTTTTAATATTACAATTATTAAATAAAAATTATATGAATATTATATATAATATATTAATATATTATTTTGAATTATCAATATTTAAATTAAATTAAACATACAATTTTTATAATAAAATTTTCTATTATAAAATTTATTGTTTCATATTAATTATATAAATATTGAAAAATGTATAATATGTATTATCTACAGTCGTGCATACTTTGTGGTAATTATATCTCTGATATTTGATTCATTTTGAAAATGTACATAACTATTATTACATTCTTATACATTTAAAAGATATATATTACATGTAATTATACAGATAATTAACGTTTTTCAATTTTAATTAATAGACATTCCTTTTTACTTAATGTTTGCATGTTTTACTGTGTTTAATGATTACATTGTGTATCAATTAAATGTATACAATTAATCAATTCATTTTATTTTAATCATTAATAGATAAAAAAATATTTCAATGTATTTTTAGTACTTGTATAAATTTTATCCAAAATGTGTATCTACATTTTATTATTAATTAACCTATATATATATATATATATATATAGAGAAAATTACACATATGTATACAAATATAACAAATTTTGCATACATACATCAAATGTTTATTCTTAAAAGTTTTATTGATTCAGAAGATTCTGGTATGTTGTTCTAAGATGTTATCTACTAAAAGTTTAACATTATAATAACAATCCTTTATGAAATGTATCACCAAATATCTGTATGACCTTTGATACGTACACCTATATGCATAAAAGGTTATACGTGTTTATAAGATTAAATCGTGTTCAATCATTTTGAATATTTAGCATATTGAGTTCCATTTTGATAACGAGTCTGGAATCTGAGTCTGGTTTTATAAAATTAATCTTCAATTTTAAAATATCTAAGATTTATGTCGAAGGTTATATATTTTTTTTTACTTTAAAATTAAGATACAATAAGTATATATTTATTTTACAACATTTCATTCTTATTTGTAATATTTCCGTTTAAAAGATTCAACTTTTTTTTGTAACTCATAATGTAATTAATTTTTTTTATAAATAATTTAATAAAATAAAAATATTTGTTATCAATACATATAAATTATACGTAATTATCAATTCGGATATATGCTGATAATAAAAAAAACTATGTTCTGTTGTATTAATAAAATTTAAGCATTGAAACAAATGAGATGTAGAGTGTCATATAAATTACTTATCCTTACTTCTCATATAAAACAGTTTTAATAAATAATAATTTAGTTTAGCATTTTTTATGAAAAAGATCAAAATATGTTTTATAATTCTTCAGATATAATAAAATAAATATAATAAAATATAAATGTTTTACTAGAAATATTATGTATATAAGGTAGTTAATAACTTAATAACGTTATATATACACATAAAGTTCTTAATAACTTAATAACAGAATATATAAGGTACCTAATAATAAAATACCTAATAATACCTAATAATAAAATACCTAAAAATAATATATAAGGTACTTTTTTTTTATTCTTTTTGTTTTGAAAATGAAAACATTTCTACTATAACGACAATTTTTTTAGAACGCAAAGTTTTAACAAATATTTCAAATTGTTTTTGAATCGCTTCATATCTAAATAAAAAATTTCTGTTCTTATTTTTAACCGACTATTAACATTTATGGATAATATTTATTTGACTTATTCATTCTAATATATAATATAATTGATTCATTCTTTAAAGAATATTACTAACTTTAGAAAGATATAAATTATTTATTAATTGAAAATATAAAATCAAATCGAACTTTGGAATCGTTAATTATTCAGAATAAGTTTTATAATATCTTGGTATAACTCATTTTTATAAATTATTTATTTATACTAAAAAAGATGGTATAATCTGTTGACTGCAAGCGATACGAATTAATCACGTAACGAGTTTTAAATAATATTATTAACGTAATTATCAAAAAAAAAACAATTAATGAAATTGAATTAACGTCATTGATCCGATATACATGGTAATATACATTCTAAAGAATCAAACTATTCCAATGCTCAAAAATGAAATTCTGTTTGAAAATTTTTTATTATGACACGATACAGTTTTTAGACAAATATAGTTTATATACAGTATTATATAATCTTAAAAATATGCATAATAAATAACTATAATAAATTTGTCGATTTTGTTATTCTACCATTTATGATTGTAATGATGTAGCGTCTCACATTATTTGTATATAAAATTAAATAAGTGTCAGGACAGACATGTAGAAAGAAAAACAAAAATTTAGAAGTAATTGATAGAATAATGTAATAATTCTATAATTAATTATAATTAAATATAAAAAGTGAAAGATTACACAAATATATTAAACAAAATATACACCATTTTATCGATTAGACTGAATCTCGATGAATTATCGATTGAAAAAAATTACTATTTTAACTACTATTAATTTTTTTATTTTATTAATTAATTATAATAAAATAATGTTACTTAATAATCTATTATATTATTACTAGAATTTATAATTTATATTGAATACATCCTTATTTTTTATACCATTATTTTATAATAAAAATAATTTTTGATAAATTTATAACGCTTCTTCTTAATATTTTTTTCATATTTCGAATTTTTATTTTTCAGTTTATTTAATTAGTTTTATTAATTTAATTTTAACATATATTTTCATATTACTTTTTTAAATTTCTTATTCAATTTTTATACATTTATATATACTAACTTTTTTATGACAAAAATGCTAAAACTATTTAAAACTAAAACCAGGTTACCATATCTATTAAAAGAAACAACAATAATATATCTTTCGCAAAATAAGAAAGATTAAGCCAAATTTCATAAATAATAAATATAAATAATTAATAAAAATTATATTTAAATTTATATTCTTATTTAAAATGCTTTGCAATTTATGAAATCTATCATAATTTTAGTAATTTCTAAATCAATCGTAGCGTCATTGTGATATAAATAATATGTATAAAAATGTACAGATGATAATAAAATTTTTATATTTATTAATAAATTGACTTTATATTATTAATAATGTCTAATAATTTTGTTATAAAGCAACATAAATATTTGTTATATCTACATTTTTTAAAAGTGAAATAATGTTATTAAAATTCAAATATTTAATTTAAATATTGAAAATATACTTTATTTATACATATTTTTACTTGAAATTATCTTAACAAATACCTGTAATTTATATATGAATTTAATCAGTAAATTTTCAAGTATAAAAAAATAAAAATTAATATTTTTGTTACCCGAAATTATTATTCCAATAATATTATTATTATTAATATTAGTATTTTAGAGAATTATATATAGCAAAAAGATCATAGAAATATTTGTTTTTTTTAAATATTTAGTATATTTTTATAATAAAACAGTTATTTTCTATATAATAATTTATTATTATAATATTTATAGTATAAATTTATTTTAATATATTTAATTGCATTTTAATTTTAATTATATTTAATTTTTAATTTTGATATAATGTTATGCTCAATATTTTAATGTATTGATTATTTTACTAATTATTATTGATTCAGTTTTTTTAAAGAGTTAAGATCGTAATTTCTTAGAAGTCATGATCAAATGAAATCATGCAAATGGAGTAATGGTATCCATTATTTAATAAAACCAGTCCTTTATCTCCCCGTTATTTTGAACCAACTGCATGATTTTTATGTTAATAAAACTTAATATATAATATTAAAATACATTCTTTCTTAATTCATAGTAAAACTTTCAATCTCTAATACAGTTTTTACGCATTCGAGTATTTTTAAAATTCTACCATAATCTTAATAAATATTACGATAAGATTGATGCTGATTAATATGGCATCATTATTATAATTTTATTTTTGATTTACTGTCATAGTTATAATCATTTTTATTTTTGTTTTATAATTACTCTAAATGTATATATAAATAAATTGCTATATAAATTCAATATTTGTTGTAAATTAATAGAATTAATAGAAACTCAATTCCTAATGTAAAACTATGCATATTTAATAGATATGTATCAAGGTACTTTTAAAAAACTTAGAATTATTACAAATCTGTTTCAAAGATTATATTTTATTAATAATTTCTTTAATACAAATTTAACTATTTTAATTGTATGTATCAAGTTAAAAATATTTTTCATTTAATTATTAATAATTCTGTTTATATTGTATTTAATTTTATACGTATTTTATAAAATTTATATTACTGATAATAACAAAGTGAATTCGTTACTTTATTATTCTAATTTTGTAAATGATAAAGGATTATTATTAATTTTGTAAATTTGTTAAATAAATACACTCTTTCAAAACATTTGTATACCTTTTAATTGTAAATTTTTTTTATATTTAAAAGTTTTTATATTACCTTATACTTTGAAATACTTATTAGCAATGGCTTGTTATTTCGATAATTATTTTATTGACTAATTTATTTATAATTTTCAATATTATTACTGTTTTATAAACTCTAAAATATTTAATATTTAAGTGCTTAATTAATTTCATATCGATATGTAATTCTTTAATTGCATTTAGTTCTTTTATATTGCATAAATAACCTTTGACATTAAAAGTTTTATAAATTCATTTTATAAATTCATTTTATATATTCATTTTATAAACAATACTTATTTCATTAATTCTTTGTAATTTAAAATTTTTCATTTATTTATAATTTTATTTAATATTATATTCTAAAAAGCAATAAAAAATTCATACTTTTAACTTATTATGACATTTAGCATTATACAAAATAATCAACTTGTACGAAATGTATAAAAAAATTGTAAACTTATCCTTATGAAAATGTAGAATTGTATTTATTAGTTATATTTAGTGTGTAATACACCTCTGAAAGAAAATAGCTTTCTAAAATTTTATCTTTATTAAACTAAAGACAGAAAAATCATTAGCATATTATTATCACGCTTGTATTCTTATTACTACACAAAAATGAACTATATTTTAAATTAAATTATAAATAATTTCGTATACCTTTAATTGAAAATATTTTTTGATGAATAACTAAATTTAAAAAATAGGATATTATTTAAATAATATAAAAGGACAATATATAAGGATATAAATAAAGGATATTATTTAAATAATATATAAGGATAATATATAAGGATATAAATAAAGGATATTATTTAAATAATATTGATTACATATATATTATTTTTATACTTATTTTTATATTGTATGGATCAATAATTTTTTATAAATTATAGTATTTACAGATCGATAAATTTGTAAAGAATTATTTAAACAAATGTAAAACCATTAATATGTGTTTAATATTTTCTTTTAAATATTTTAAAAAATAATTTTATTTATAAATAATATTCTACATGTACAAATATAATATTACTTTTTTCTATAATTGTTAACAACAGATAAATTAAAAAAAATAATTTTAGAAAATTTCTTTTATTATTTTTTTTATATTAACCACGCATAATTAGTTATTAAAAATAAAACAATGTATTTATAACATAAATTAATAATTATTTTAATAAAAAATATAACAGGCTATATTTATTAGAACAGTATCTTAATACGGTATAAAATATATGATTAGTTTTCAAATATTATACATTCTTATTTTTTATTTTAATTATTTTCATTGTTAATTTCTTTTTAAAACGTGTGTAACATAAAATATTTTTATTTATTATGTAGAATAATATTTTATAATAAAATATTTAAAGAGAATACACGTAATATTTAAAAAATATGTTTTGAAAAGTTATGAATGAGTGTAATGTTTTATATTGATCAATTACATTTTATAATAGTTGATGAACAGTGGTGATAAGTAGCTTGAGATAAATATATTTTTTTAAATGACATAACTAATCTTATAAATTTAAGAAAATACTTATTATTAAATATAATAGTATTAATAATTTCTTAAAATTAATCTTATCAACATCAGATTATTTCTTATTAAAGATAAATGATGATGTAATAATATATTTGTACATACTATTCTCAACAACAAAAATAAAACGGAAAACAATAAATATAATTATTTTTACATCTTTCTTAATTAATATATGATATAATATAAATATGTAGCTTTATATGCTTTATATAAAAATTAACAATATATTAATCAATTTACCATTAGGTAACCTATAAATATATAGGTAATAGATTTTTCTGTTTAAAAACTTTTTATAAATTTTTAATTGATGTAATCGTTATTTTATTTTTCTATTTTTTATTCTTTATTTTAGATTTAAACATATTATTACATTTTAATTTATTAAAAAAATATTTTTCAATTACTGATTATTTATTTTTAATTTCTTAAAATAAAATTTGAATTATAACAAATCAGACTGATATATAAAACTAATTAGATATACGATTAATTTATTATATTATACTTAATGTATTTAAAAAGAATAATTTGTAGGATATAAAATTTGCAATTATTTTAAATAAATCTGTCAATTTATAGTATAAATAATAATATATGTAATTTTGTTAAAAATAGTTATGAATTATAAAAAAATTAATACATATAAAAGATATAATCAACTAAGTTATAAAAAAGCTTTTAAAGAAACTATAAGTTACAAGGAGTAAATATTAAAAAACGAGGCACATAAAATTAAATAATTTATAAGCCGAACAAAAATAATTTATATAAATGATATTAAAACAATAATAAAAACACCAATAGAGTATTTGGATACATTATATCTTAAAAAATTATCCCGATAACTCTAAATTTGGTACATAATTGATATCAATTAAAATTTAAGAAAATAAGATTAGATACTTCGTGATTTATGGATATTGAAAAAAATTCTGTTGCGAATATATAAATATAAATATTAATTGGCTTAAAATTTATAACTAATAAAATGAAACATTATTGCAATTAGTTTTTATATGTACAATTATCGAATTGCATTTTTAATAATTAAAAATAATTTATTAATAATTTATTATAGAATATTAAGCAAAAAAAGTGAATTTTAAAATTATAAATATAATAATTAGATTATTATATATCTAATATTAAAAAATCACAAGAGAAATTAATAATTAATAATAGTTCTCTTAATTCATTTGTATAGTGATTGTTTGCTAATAATATATTTTAATCTTTCCTTAAAATTTCAGTTGTTCTTAGAAGGGAGTTTGTATATGGTGGTGGGAGATGCCACGCGTGTCGTCTCTGCATTGAAGACAACACTTCCAAATTGATATCTCTTTAATGAAAGCATTTATCAGAGTTTTTATTCTACACAAAAAATTATGTATAATAAAAAAGGTGATAGATGCTTCCGTTGCTCAGCTATCAATTTTGTAAGATGGCAACTATCAATGTTTTTTCTGAGTCTGTAGAAAAATCATAAAAAAAAGTAAATAAGTAGCTTCCAGAATATAGATATTAATTTTTAAAATATAGTAATAGCATTAAAAATATGTATAAAAATGAAAGATCTAGTTATATTAATTAAAAATATTTTTTTAGAAGAACTTTTAAGCATTATTAAAAATGCTAGTAAGAAAATAATTAATTAATATAATAGTTCGATATTGTACATAAACATAAGATAATTCTGTTGCACGATACTTTTCATTTGTATATTTTTCTAATTACTTAACTTTGAAATACTTTTACTTTTTATTACATTCATTTCTTCATTATTTTTAAATCAAATAGAGAGAATGAAAAAATTCCTATTTTTACCATTTACATAAATTTAATATTAATTACAATAATTTTACAATTTTATATTTATATTTGTAAATGTACAAGAAATTAAAATCATGTTATATTCCAAAAAAGATGAAATTAAATAATATATGGCATAACTAAAAGGTAAAATATAGAAATAAATATATTCTCATTTAATTCTTTAATTCTATTTTTATTTTAATATGTGAACATATATGATATTTATAAAATTCTCTCATTTTAAAATATTAATTTATAATGAATATAAGGGTTGTAAAGTTATACAAAAGTTTTAGTAATTTGAATAAAAATATATGTTAGAAAATTATTTGTGTATCATATATCATAACTCTAATATATAAATTGTAATGTAAAAAAATATGTACATGCTTATAAATTTTTTGGGTAGACATTTTATGTATAATAAAATAGATACCTAAAACTTCTATATCATGCTATTTATAGTATTCACGAATAATTTTTTTACATATAATAAAAATAGTATATAGGTTATAAAATAGAAAATAGATATTTTTTGTTTCTATAAATAAATTTATAAAAAAATATTACAAAAATGATTATATATTAATAATATTTGTATTGTGAATACGATATTTCCTATTTCTATCATGTTTTGTGTGAGTGTGGGTACGCGCGCGCGCATGTATTTGTGTATTATGTATGTATTTATGTATGTACGTGTGTGTGTGTGTGTGTGTGTGTGTGTGTGTGTTTGTATGTAAGTTTAGAACTGTGTTATTAATGTACATATATTAGAATATTAATATATATCAGATTTTCAGAATTTTTCTTTAATATTGTTACATGAAATTATTATATTAAATTATATTATATGTCAATTTATAGATTAAAATATTATAATTAAGTTTTATTTGTCTATATTAAATAAATAATTAATGTATTCTTTATTCAAATTGCTTTTTTAATTATTCAAAAGAGAAGTACAACTATGAAAAACCTCAATATTGCTATGGTAGTCGCAATCATATGATTTGTATTATTTTAATGTTATATGGTAAAATTAAAATGATCTATTTTAGGATTTTGTTTAATAAAATTATATTTGAAAGATTTAACATTTTACCTGATATAATTCTAGATGTAATACTTGATATTAGTATTTATTGTATTAATCAGAATCCAAAAGTAAAATTTGTTTAACAAATAATTTAAAAATTCAATTTTTTGAATTTAATGCATTCAAAACATAAATAAGTTTGTAAACATAAATAAGTATATATACTTCTTTGTAAGAAATTTATCTTCCAATAATTTATCTATTTGATGTACATAATCCAATCGTTTCTTACAATTTAAACATATTTTAAGTAAATAGATAACTTCAACTTTACTTTTGGAATAAAGTGAAAAAATACTATTCAAATACTAATAAACTCCTTTAGAAATATTAAAAAATAACTGCACTTAGATATGGTTTAATTTTTTTTCTTACAGATAATAAATATACGTATTTATAATTAGAATAATCGTATCGAATAAAATATCAAGGTTATATACGTTATATACGTAATATAAAACTGAACCTTTCTGAAAGTTATTACCGTCAAAATGTTCATTACTACAACATATTTAATAAATTCCAAAATAAATTCAATTTTATAACAAAAATATATTTTAAAAAATTTTAACATTTATACTTAATTTTATACCAATATCAATAATATTATATATTAATATTAATAAATAATAAGAATCAATTTCAATACTTAAAAAGATTAAGTTAAAATGATCTTTGAAATCTTTTATTTTTTCAAACAGAATTTATATTTGATTATTATTATTATTTATAACTAATAATACATAATTTCAAAATTAAAATAAAAAGTTGTACATTTAATATTTTTCTTAAACATAGAATTTATAACTCTTAGACATTAAAATATTAAATCAACTTCTTATAAATTAATTATTATTAAAGTTTATATATAGCTGAAATACCTTTTTTTCTCTCATCTTCTTATATCTTAATTTTTAAAATAGATATTTTTTAAAGTTCATAGTGAAAAAAAGATGCATTGTATTAATTCAAAATTTAATATATTTACATTAAAATATAATCGAACATTTTCACTATTTGTAGCTTCCTTAAGATAATAATTTTTTAATATATTACTAAATTTAAAAGTAATGTGTTTTTAAAATAATATAAAAAAAAAATTTAATAATTTATATTTTTAAAGTCAAATTTATACATTAATATCTTGCTGGATCCTACTTTTTTTTAATTTAAGTAATATTGATGAAAGTAAAATCTCTGATTTAATACAATTTTTAATAAAAGTATTATTAGAAAAAATTCCATATTAAGTTGATATACCATTATTGTAAATTAAAATATTATAATAGAGTTATTATATATGTAAACATGTGTTATATAAATATGTATTAATAGTATTTTATATAGAATTATGCAAATCAAAATATTAAAAATGTCATTAATATACATAAGACTTTTTCTAAATAAAAAAATTAAAAAGAATTGAAATAATAATTTTTTATTTAAGGAACCTGAATATATTTTATAAAATGCCATGGAACAAATTCTAAAAAAATTAAGAAAATACGAATACAATATTTAATAAAAAAAATTTAATACAGAAATATTAACAATAAAATTATCAATAAAATATTAAATAATTGATATTATCAATAAAATAATAAATAGTATAGAAAAAATAATTATTAGATTTCCTGAAAGTTACACTGAAGTTTAACTAATGATAACTACTATAAACTTAATTTCAAATTTTCTTAAGATGAATAATTATGAATCATAATTTAAATATGTAAAGTAGTATATTAGTAAATTTTTTATTTTTATATATGTTATATAAATAATATTATTATTTATATTGTTATTATATTCATATTTGTATTTTTAAAAATGTTTAAAATTATTTATCTAAACAAAAATATTAATTATTTATAATAAAAAATTATTCATATTCAATAACTTATATTTATAGTAACAGTTTTAATAACTAAATTTGCAGAATATTATCACTCATGCATATAAATTAAAAATTAATAGGTGGGGGAAATCAGAATAATAACTGGATACATTTAAACGTAGTCAGTTTTTTTCAACGAAACTAAATAAGCCAATCAAGTTAAAGCTACTCTTCCCCTGCTTAATTCCCTTTCAATAAATGTTGATAAAAACCCTTCATTACTAAAGCTTCTGAATAGCATAAATAATGATGATTGAGCTTGGCACGCTTCAGTTTCAAATCTTTTCTAAAACGTAACTTGTGATGTTTACATTGATTTTTGATAAAGCAGTCATTTATATTTTATTAAAGTCAACTTTTAAGATTCAAACGGTTACTTTAATTAAATTGTATATTTATTTCGTATTTTATTTATTCATATAAATATAATTAACAAGTGAATAGTTAATAAATAATTATATTAATTTATATAAATATAATTAATTAATATTACATATTTTTTCATATAAATAAATGATTAATAGTACGTTTTTAAAAGTATTTTATTCAAAGTAATTTATTATTTAAGAAAATTTTTATCTGATTTAATTTATACAACTAATTTTTATTTTTAGTTTTATTATAATATAGAATGTTGATGGATAATGTCATCTCATTTCCACTTATTAATGATTTTGAAATTCTTAAAGACAATAATAATCAAATTAAAAAAATCAATAAAAACAGCACATCTAATAAAATTAATGTAATAAACAAAAATAATAAAATGGAAACAGTGTCTAAAGAAAAAGAAACTGCTGTAGCAAAGTATAAAAGCACGTGGAGTTATTTTCTTAGAAATGACGTTAAATGGAAGAATGCAGTAATTTTAGTTGTACTTCATATAATAGCTATTTATGGTTTCATCTCATTTCCTTATATTGAACGCTATAAAACCGTTTTGTATAGTAAGTCTTATTTTTTATTACTTAAGCAACTAAATAACTGTGTCTACTATTTACTTTATTTAATTACAGTGCAATTTATGATCATATTTTCGGGATTTGGTGTAACTTGTGGTGCTCATCGCTTTTGGAGTCACAGATCTTTCAGTGCAAAACTACCATTAAAAATTCTTCTTGCAACTTGTTTTATCTCAGCGTCCCAGGTATTTTTTAAAGAAATACAGTTTAAAAACTTTTCTATAGACATAAAAGTCTGTATTACTTAATAATTTATAAAATAAATTGATAAGAATTTATAGTTTAATATTGATTTTTATTTATTAAAAAAATTTATTTACTCAAATTACCATTATAAAATGAAAATATCAATCATATTTAAATAAATAGTTTATTTACTATTATTTGTATTTAAATAGTGATAATGAAAAAAATTTTTAATATTATTTTATATTATTTAGCGTTAAATAACTGCATTGATATACAATAAAAAGTATTAACCAATAAGTTTTTCTGTAAAATATTAATTCAAAAAAAAATTCGATATTTAAAAGTTTTTAACAATATTTTTTAAATTAAAATTTTATATTAGAAATAGTGAACGATATCGATGGTTATAAAAATCCTTATCAATATGTGACACCAGCTATCCTAATATTTTTACATTTAATTTGGATTTAAAACTTGTATTAAACCGAAATATTACTCAATTTTCAATGATAATAGTTACAAGTTATTATTTAATATATTATCTGTGTATATACTTTCACTTTACAACAGGATTTAGTTTTATAACAAAATCTAAAATTTTAATGACAAAACTAAGATATGTAGTGATAATTTTGATAAATCTCGAAAGCGAGACGGAGGTATAGCGATACAGTGTAATGAATAACAGAGCATAATAAGAATAAAAGAGTGAAATAGATGAATTGCGAAAGAGAAGTTATAATACGAAATCACACGCATATGCATATTTATAAATTGTATTTAAATATTTTGGTATAAAAAAATATATATTATACATTAATTTATAATAACAATATTAATGTATAAATTCTCTTTTCTAATTCATACTACTTTTCTGTGCATGTATATGAACACATAAATTCATGCATACATAATATAAATAAATTTATAAATTGGTTAAAAATATATCTAAGAATAATATAATATTAAATTAATATATTTTGAATATTGGTTGAAAAATTTATACATATTTGAATTATATTTAAATAGAACTTATGAAAAATTTAAATATATTTGAGCTCTATTTAAATAGAACTTATGACGTGATTTGTATTTTTTTTATTCACTATAATCCGGAAAAATATTTTAATTGGAAATAAGTTGTAAATTAAATAACTTTTTGTAAATATTCCTTCGTATTAAAAATTCTTCTTAATAAAATCTTTTATAATACGAAGTATATTTGGATTTCATTATGCAAGTTATTTTTTATTATATTGTTCTATAGATTTATAACAGTAATGTATACATCGTTTTGGTTACAAATTTATTTAATTTAATATTTTATTTAGATATTCATACAAATTTACTTATTGAAACTGATAATAATATTATATACAAATTATTTCAATTACTAGTATTTTAATTATTTTTCTGTACACTTCTTTACATAAAACCTTTATATTAACAAATAATTAAAATTAAAGTATATTTTTAAAACTATTTATAAATTTTTCAAAATTCTTATTGATATTTCATGCAATTTATATATTAATTTTTTATGTTTATGATTGAAAAATATAATTTATTTGTAATTATACTTATTCATATACTTATTTTAAAAATAATCGTTTTTATGTTATATACGTAGTACGGTATTGCATTTTATATTGTTTATATATGATAATGTATAAGCACATATATTAATTAATTTATATATTATATTAAAACAATAGTTTATATCATTTTAATTTATATATATTCAATGGAAATAATAAAATAATTTTTTAATCTAAATTAATTAAAAGTGAACATTTTTATATAAAACTTAATAAAATTAAATGCGAAGCATAATAATACTATGAGCCTAGTTGCAAGTACGGAGTTATTTATATAGATTGTGATCAATAATTAAATTGATTTATAACATTATACATTATCTAATAATATTAGAAAGATGAAAAAATATTTATCCATATTCTTAAATATTTATACATACTTTATTATATCAAAAATCATGTATATTATATTGTATATGTGTTTTTTCTGATTAAAGCTTTGATAGTTGTAATGTAAAATTTTAAATTGTAATATTTTAATTAAAATTTTTAAAAATAGGTCCCGATCAGTGCGTGGGTAAGAGAACATCGTGTACATCACAAGTTTTCTGAAACAAATGCTGATCCACATGATAGTAGACGTGGTTTTTTTTTCTCTCATTGTGGTTGGCTTATGCTCGACAAACACCCTGCAGTATTACAAAAAAGTAAAACAATAAATATGAATGATATTGAAGCTGATTTTATTGTCAATTTTACAGATAGGTACACATTATTTTTTATTTTAAATTTCAGTAAAATATATATTTATATAAATTTAATAAAATCGTAATACAATGTTTAGAATTAAATTATTATTATTATTTTAATTATTTTTTAATGATAATTGATAACATTATAAGCACATTATAAGCATTAAGTAATAACATTCGATCAAACATATACTCACAATTATTATTTCAAAATATAATGCAAACTTGTTACATATTACAAGTTTCTCAGTTAAAATAAATCAATATTTGTACTTAGTAATTACTGAAAGATTTATATTAATACAGAAACAATTATATATATATATATATACATAAACTATTTTCAATATAAATATATTTGGAATCTCAATCCATTTATGAACGGAGAAACCGTGAAAAAATAATAAAAATATATTACTGAGAGAGAGAGAGAGAGAGAGAGAGAGAGAGAGAGAGAGAGAGAGAGAGAGAGAGAGAGAAATAAATAAAATTGGATGGAGAAGAGAGCAGTTAAAACATTTTCTTATTGTGTGCATGAATTAAACAAATTTTAATTTATGAAATAACACATATTTTCGAAAAAAATTATTTGTGATATTTCTGATAATTTGTTGTTTTTTTCATCGGTATTTATGTGGAAACATACGAAATAGCTGATATAAAAATTGAGATTAGTTAGAACGGGTACAAATTTTATATAAAAAATATCTATTGTTGAAGGATCGTTATATGATTACGTAATAAGCAAACAAAAATTAATATTATTTAAAGAAATTAATCTGTACATCATTAGAAGTTTTAAACGTACACGTATAATCCATGTATCTATATTTAATAGTATCAGAAAATCACACATCAAATTGAATAGAAAAATTTATCGGCTTTTGCTGAATTTCTGACCTTAAAGTATATAAGCACTTTCGGAAACATTACAAAGTTCAGTGCACATGGAAAGAGAAACATTAGATAAATGAAAAGTATTTATAATTACCAGTGTTAAGTCATCTATCTTTTAAGCCAGTTATTACTACAAATAAGTAATAATAATATTAAATTAGGTAACGTTGATCCAGAACATCGATAATATTTAGCATATTATATCCTATGCTAATTGTAATATATCGACAACTTCATGGAATAATTCGATCACTAAATACGACTCTCCTTATCCTTTAAGAAATAAAACATTTTTATTAGAAATCTATTTTTAGATAAAAAAAAACTGTAATATTTATGCGTAACATTGCAGTAGTGTGAAATAGATACAACTGATCTTACCAGTAAATGAATTTTATAGACGTATAAATTCCATATTATAATTAAAAAATTTCTTATCATAAGTGAGTTTTAAGTGCCATTGATTATGTGATGTTTTATTTATATGAAGACAAGATAGAGTGTACACTTGTATCCATAGAAATTACAAAGAGAACCTTAACCAGATCTTTCAAACCAGCTCTAGAGATAACTCTTAAAAGAAATCAGTGGATGAACAGCTTTGTACTGCTTGATTTATTATTAGAAAATCAAATGAAGTCTTAGTTAATCTATTTTTGAAAGTTATGAAATCTTCACTAGAACCTACTTAAGATATAATACAATTTACAAACATATTTCACACTTTTACTAATAAACACCTCGCAGAAAGTATTTCATTGGGTATATGGAAAATTATACCCAGAATCAGCAATCCAAGATGTAAAATTTATTGAGTGTGTAAAAAATAATGTATAATTTTTATGAAGAATAAGAGATGATTCACTTTATCATATTTACAGGTCACACTCAGATAAATCCTTTTAATGAAGTCAATCAGATTTTCAAATTAGTGATCATTACATTTACCAAAGAGAGCATTTTACCTGTGATAAAACTATTAGTTTAATCATATTTATATATAATATATTCATCTTAAACAAATGAAAATTAGGTAAATACTAATACCACGATTTTAAAAGAAGCCATTCATTTATATAAAATACTCTTCGAGATCTCAAAAACTAAATTCAATTAAAATTCAAAAATACACCTCTGTACACAATCTAAAGATTGTATAGAAAAGATACGAGTTTTTTTTACAAATAAACGGTCAAAAACATCGAACAGACTAAAAGTTATCAGGCATACTATTATGATAAAAACCACTGCAATAGCTAACATAATGTTGGGTATAAAGTCTAACGATGTTACCGTATTATTTTTTATGGATACTTAAAAGATAGCCACAAAATTGAAACCCAAATGCGACTATCTACTTACCATGACTGCTAAGTTAGAGTCAAAAATAGAAAATATAATATATTTGAAATCATTTTAATAGGATTTATCAGAATTAATATAATGAAAAGAAAATCAAAATACCAGTATGAAAAAAGGGATATGATATATCATGATCCATGTGCGCAAAACATAATTACACCATTTTCTGAAAACAGTACCCATATAATAGAAGCTTTTTCATTGCGTCCCTCTGTAATCTGATTGATTGTGATAATTAGTTTATAAGTTAATTTGCAATATAACTGACACAATATTTGACCGAACCAGTAGATTACATTATTAGTAATTTCTACATACATATTATAAATATATATTACGTATTAAACACTTGCTAAAATTATAACGTAATTTCCATTATGATTTTTATACTATAAAAGTATTTTATAAAGTAAAAAAATTAAAAACTAAATAATATTTTTATTTCACTATTTTCTTTTATTTTTTAAAATTTAGATCAAATTTTAGAGTTTTGAAAAAATTAATTCAAATGTAATGAAGCATTATGAAAATTAATACTTAGAATAAGATTAATAATAAATTATTAATAAGTGAAATAAAAATAATTAAATTTATGCATAAATTGACGTTGCAGAAAAATAGCAAATCTGTTATTCTTTTTACATTTGAATCTAAGTAATAGCATTAACTGAAAAATCTTTTAATAATTATTCAATGTTTATCTTGTGCCCTAAAAACAGTTATTTATAACATTTCCCTCTTTTTTTACTATATTATTATATAGATATATGAATTAATAAGTTTTTAATATGGTTTGTTATTAATGAACTTTATACTTTTTAATGTTTTATAATATTGATGTCTGATATGTATTATTTATCTAATGGTGCTATATTAATTTTTTGCTAGAAATGCATGATCTTATTTTTTATATATACCTCTTATAGTAGTTATTCATTTCAACTTTGATCGCATTATTCTTATATAAATATATTAATTACTTTGTATTTATAGAGTACTCTCAAATTATATATATAATAAAAAAAGGAATTTTAAATTATATTTCTGTTACTAATTCGATAAAAATAATAAATTTCAAAACATTTTTAAGTATTTTATTTTTTTTACAGACAAATATTTGCTGATTATATTACTCTTGAAATATAAATTATTTTGAATAATTTAATTTCCATTTTCATATAAAAATGTTACCTGATAGTTAATATACGTTTTAAAAATTTGATCAAAATCTTAAAAAATGTAATCAAAATCATAAAGAATTTAATACAAATTAAAAATAATGTTATTATAATTATATTTTAATTTAAAAAAATTATTGTAATACATGGACTTTAATTATTTCTTCTTTACATATATATTATTTGTTTGTTTCATAATTATGGAATTGCTAGATATTAAATATCAATTTTTCAATGTTTTTTCTTATAATTTTTTAATATTTATTATTTTCCATTTTCATTCAATTAGTATAACACGTACTGTAATAAATTAAAGATTATAATAAATTAAAATACTTACTATCATACTTATACTATTTATATTATTTTATGGGTAGTTTTATTCAGTTTATCTTAATGGTACTGATGTATATTATTTATATTCATATTAATATTCCAATGATTAATTCCATTAATTGTTTTAATTATATCAAAATATTTTAACAACATTCAAATACATTCACTTATTATGATTAACAGGTATTTTAAATTTCTGAAGTTAATAGTTATGTTTACAACGGTTGCTATACCAGTGTATTGCTGGAATGAAAGTTGGTACTATGCAGTACTGTCACAATTTTTAAAATTTATTTACAATTCCCATAGTACTTGGTGTCTCAACAGTGTTGCTCACATGTGGGGATATAAACCATACAATAGGTAGAGTAAACTACAATTAAGATTATATTTACTATATTTATTATATTTATTATATTTACAATAATAATTATTAATATTAATACTTGATAACTAAAAAGTATAAATTAAAATATCTTCTAATATAAAATTAGTAATGTAATATAAAGAAACATAATTATTTCCTTGCAATTGCTTCTATTTTTCTTCTACTAATAATATTCAACTCAAAAGTATATATTGTATTAAATAAGAAAATACTTAAAAATAAAATGAATGATGTACACATATGAAGATATTTATTCATTATTATAAATAACAATAATTTTGAATTTATGAAGAAAATAGAATTAAAATGTTTAATTGATATCGGTATCTGAGTTATAATATTATTTTTGTTATAATGAATAAAATATCATTTTAATTAAAAAATAGAAAACAACGTTTTATGATATATATATATATATACATACTATGTAACAATAATTTACTTTAAATCATGTATGCAATTTTTCAACAACTAATTATTAAACAAAATATATGATTACATATTTAAATTTTAGTTTGACGTTTTAACACATATTATCTCTAATAAATCTGTATAATCAACTTCATATTATAATCATTTACAATTTGATTAAATGTACAATTAAATGTAAATTAATTTTTGCATTAATGTATGTTATTATATATTTTTTATTAAAATCTTGTGCAAGTTTTTATATTTTAAATAAATTATCATTATCATATGTATTTAAAATAATCTCTGGTTTCTAAAGCATTAAATCGTAAATTTGTTGAAGTAATACTTAAATAAATTCAGCATGTTTTTAAAATTCATAATTGGTAAGCTATATTTTAAAAATTATATTAAATTAAAATGAATTTATTATTGTTTCTCTTTTATAGGTCTATTGCATCAGCGGATAATTCATTTGTTCATATGGTTACATATGGAGAAGGTTGTCATAATTATCATCATACTTTTCCATCTGATTATAGTACACCAGAAATTGGAATAGGAGGATTTGATGTGACAACTACACTAATTCATTTCTTTGCTAAAATTGGTTGGGCATATAATCTTAAAAAATCTTCAAAATCGCTTGTTGAAAGGACAGTCCGTAGTAGAGGAGATGTAAATATTTTCAATTCTGCATTAATTTAGAAATTAAAACTGTTTATAAACATTTTACAAAATTATATAATTATATAATTATTCTTTTTATAAAATTCTTAAAGTACATATGATAAGAGTAATAACGTAGTAATGCGATATTACTGTTGTTGTTTTGCTTCAAATAATCGTGAAATAATTAAATGGTTAAAAATATTTTCCATCGTGAATTACTACAGAAAGAGAAAATTAGAAAAATTGATAAAAAAGTGATAAAGCTTTAATTTAATGCGTTGCTATGTTAATTATATTTAATTATAAAAAAGTATTTGATCGAATAAATAATTTATTTGTATATTTCTATTAGACGTACTCACTTATAAATGAAATAAAAATAGTCATTTTAAAAAAATCAATGATTAATTTTTATTTTAATAAACTATATTAAATAAGTAGTTCAATTATTCTTAAATATCAACAAAGTTCTTTATTTTTTAAGTTTGTTATCAAATATAATGTTTAATACTTTTCACGTTAGTTTAAATATTAATGAATATATTTAAATAAAATCAGTCAAATTGCAATATTAACAATTTTTATAAAAATTTCAATTTATTGGCTAACTAATAAATTTGTTCGTAAAATTATAACAGAAATATAAGATGTAAAGAACTTTTGTATATATTTTTTATAATTTTTGTTTATATCTCAGCTGTTTTTTGTATACTTAATGGGAATATATTAATAGCTATTTATAAGACTATATATATTTATAAGACTATAAGAAAAAAAGCCGAGTTAAAACAAAAGTACCAGATAGTTAGAGTTAGCAGATGATGAAAGCACTGAAGAGTGAGCATTGTTAATAAATTTCGTATAATGTAGTTAAGATTAATAATATGATATTTTACTTTAATATTGAATTATATAAATATAAGTATATTACCTATATAAGTATAAGTATATTATAAGGATATATTTGTATCCAATACAAATATCTGATAGGCCTCAATTTTATTTTCGTTCTATAACAGATTTTTCAGTATCACATCTATTTATTTATTAATAATAATCGATTAATATGATCGTGTAAACAGTTCTATATTTAAATTATTGCTCAAAATAAAACTGTTATACATATAATTTAATGGTACAGTTAATAGCATACAAAATGAAAGTAATAAATATTTTAAGCAGCTCACCTGCCATCGTTTTTCATCATATTATAGCTATAAATATCGTTTAATCAGAAAAATCTTGTCTAAATAAAAACTTTTTATATAGTCTTAAAATTATTAAAAATTTTATTTCATTTATTTTAAAATATGTTAAAATTAAAATTTTTAAATTCATCGATCCAATATATTACACTTGAAAATTTGTTTATATGACATCTATTATATCACAATCAATTTATGTAGGTACTAGTTTGTTCGTTCATGTAATGCTTCTTCTTTGGTTTATACAATATAGTGTATATATTTCTGTTTATATAAATCTGTAATTATATTTGTTTAACGAGTCTGAAATAAATTAATAAATTGTTAAAGCTTAAATTAGTTATGGATGGTCAACTAATCATAATATTCAAATAATCAAGAGCTCTTCGTGACATAAAAAATACTACCAATTAAACGAATCATTTCATTAAATAAATACACTGTAACAAATTATAAGCTTCTAATTAAAAAGTAACTTGATTGTGTGTATGACAACATTGTTACAGTAATTACATCGTTGTTATAAGGAGGTTGTTATGCGGATATATTAAATCACATGTAACAGTAATATAATGTTCAAATCATTACACATAAATGCGAATAGAAGAATACTTATTGTAACTGTACACTGTTGTTTATTTTAAGCTATATATATATATATATATATATAAATTATACTTAATAAATTTGAAAAGCATATAATAAAAGTATCAGATTATTTCTGATTGACAAGAAAATATAATGGCAATATTAATATGTAAGTAATAAATAAAAAAGGTATTAATAAATAACTTAGTAAAATGATAATATATATTACAAAAAATAATTTCTTAAAAAAGCTATTAAATCTGTGTTTCATTGTTTAAATCTTTCATGAAACATTTTAAATATTTATGAATTCGGATTTCTTTTTAACCGTTCATATTCATCGTTTTATATTTCGTTTATATAATCATTTTATATTCAAGTATATTAATCGTACTTATGTCTATACCTATATAATATGTTTCTTAACACTTATGCATTCATCATTGTATATTTAATTAAGTTCACATATTTTATAAGATAATTTTTAAAAAATTCATGGAAATGTTTAAATCTCATAAAATTTGTTATTGATAATATATATTATTAAAAGGCTGTCCACTACCATGAATAATTGAAATAACTTCATCTTGAATCATCGCTCCTAGTGTAATTTACAGTCCAAGTATGAACATTCAATTCTACATACACCTTTTGTACGTAATTACTTAATAATAATTAATAATAAACTTATAAATATGTTATGTGCATGTATTACGACATTTTTTAACATAAATTTTTTTATTGAATCAATGTGCGTCAAACCGTTATTAATTATATAATATAAAAGAAGTTCTAATCTTACACTTTTTTGTTTCAAAGAATTTTCAAACATACCGAAGATTAAATATTTTCTATTGCAATAAAATTTTATACGCAATTATATATATGTATATTTTTAATATGAAATTATACATTTTATTCAAAAAAATTTTATGAGCATTATTTTTTCAGAATTAATATAAAATACGTAGATACGCTTTAACAAAAATAATATTTCCACAATCTTTAATGTCTTAATCTCATATTTATGTATATAAATATTTTTAAAATAATATAATCTAAACAAATTTAATGAAATTTTTTTAATAATTTAAAGTATTTCATTTAATCATTTGAATTATTTACACATTTTATTTATAAAGTAGAATATATCAACTGATATTAAATGTTTTAAATAAAATTTATAGTACATTTATTATTTATTCTTTAAATTATTAAATTATTTACATAATTTTAAATTAGCACTATTTGTTATGAAAATAAATAAGAAAATAATACAAATTCAAACATACAGAGTATTTTATAAATAATTAATATTTTTAAAATTAATATAATGTTTATTTTATAAAAAACGTTAGATTATTTTTTAATCTTATTAAAACATATATTTTGTTATAAAATGGAAATAATAAAAAATTAATATTTTTATATTTATTATATTCCAAAATTTGTTTCCCTTTTTAGTTCAGATATGTCATTTTAACCTTTTCCAGTTAATTTAATATTAATTATTTTAATATTTAAATTATTTAGAATTTAAAAACCTTTATTAAAATAAATATTGAACATTATTTCTCTAAACAAATTATTTAACAAATAATATATTAATTAATATTAAAAATTATATTCATTATTATTTATTTATGATATCATAATATAAATGTTGAAAGTTTACTACTATGTATTTAATTTAGTACTTCGCAATTGTAATAATATTTATCATTTTGTAAAATTAGAAAAAAATATTTATTATGTTAAAGAAAACATATTCTGTAAACAAGTAATCATGCTTATATATTACGAAAATCTCTCTTTATTCTATAGTTATACTGTTCATAAATAATGAATATATGATTTATAGTTTTCGTTTAACTTATAATTTCGGTGACATTTTTAATTGATTAGAGTTCTTGTTCATTTATATTATTCTTTAATTCACTTAACTTTACATATAGAGTTAATGCAAATAGTAGTTTATAGCTCAAAATTAATTAATATCTTGCTTATCTATAAACTATATATTTTTTTTTTAAATTACTCGGAAAAATATTTCAAAGAATATGCAAAAATTAAAAATTAAAAAACTATCGAGTTCATTTACATTCGAGATATTTTACATACTAGATATACAAATCTAATTTATTGAAGTCAATACAAACATGTAGCGTTCAATTTTTGTTCCCATTGTCCTGAATTATTTTTATTTAAACTAAAATATATAGCAAATACATAGTATCAATGATTACTAAAATTAGTATACTAATTTTATTAATTTTGTAAATAAGATATTTATGTTAGTATTTAATATCTCCAGAAATGTAATATTTGTAATACTAAGTTAATAGATTATAAAGGCGGCTCAGTATTCTACATCAATTGACTTAAAGTTCTATATATTAGATTCTATATATTAGTATAGAGAATTATTGTCCTCTTGTAAGCTAAAAATTATATTGGTAAAATATTAACTTAATTATTAAAATGGTTAAATGTAATACCTAAGCATAATTTCTTTAAAAAAAAGATTTATAAGATTCTTTTATATTTTCTATGTACATTTTTTAATAGATGTTAATTGATACATGATGCATAAAAAAATTACATAAAGATAATCACATTTCATAAATTTGATTTACATTTTTTTTACAGAATATAGAGAATATACCTTATATAGAATAATTTTTAAATTAGTAAATAAATCACATAATCTTATATTTATATAAAGATTGAAAACTATTTAATGTATTTATCTTCTCAGTGTTTTACTATTCTTAATATATTTTTACAGTATAAATTGCAGATAAATCAATTGTATTTTTAAAATGCACTTTTTTAATAAATTTAATTTTTGTATTATTGAAAACAAATTTAATGCAATTAATGTAAATTAACTATTACAATATTTCTTTTTAGTCCACAATAATCGTAATTAAAGATATATTTTAAACGGTGTATAAAAATAGGCATATCAACGTATTTCATAGTTTTTAAATTTTTGATCCTTTCGATCTTTTTTCAATAAGTCTTTTAATAATTTTTTTAATCATCTGGGTCTTTACATAATTACAAATATGTATATTACGAGTATAAAGAATAAGTGTGAAGTTTTCCTGAGTTTTCCAATAGATAAATGATAAACGTTCATGTAAATAAAGAATCTTTGCATCTTCATTACATCATTTTTTAATTATTTGAAATAAAATTTTTTATTTGATGTATACTATTTTTTTAATACTTTTTACGTAGACAGTACGTAGCATTTGATTGTCTTTCATATAATTATAATATGCTGTAATATTACTTCTACAAAACTACTGGTGATTTTATTTTAGATTATCATAAATTATATAATTTATACAAATTAATATGGTTCCATTTAGTTTGAAACTGTATTCATAATATTATTTATGAACTTTTACATTTTTAATTTATTCGCAATTAGGAAGCATAATCAACTAAATGTAAGATTATAAAATCAATTAAATTTAATAAATATCTAAAATTAACAAATAATAAATGAACAATTAGCAGTATATATTTACTATTGAAAAATTATATATATATATATATACTAAAAATAATAAGTGGATAAAATTTAATCATTTTGTTCTATGACTAAGTCATAAAATATAAAAAAATTAAAATTATTATTGATAGAATTGAAATTTTTCACTATTTTGAAAAATTAGAAATAAAATCGGATATCTAAAAAATTTCAAAAAAATTATTAAAATCATATACAAATAGAATTAATTAAGTAGAGGCGAAGATTATTTTGCATTTAACAATATCTATTTTATACTAATAACTTTTTTATAACAATAACCATTTTATGTCAGATTTAGCAATAACTATAAATTTCACACATGTGTATTATAAATCGTTATATACTGTTTGAATCATTATAAAGTTGCTATAAAAAATTTAAGAAAATAATTTTAAACTATTAATAAAAAATATATACTGTATATAATGTGTTTAAATTATTAAACGCTCCATATTTTAATATTAGCTTCAATATAAGGTTGGAAATTATAAATCTTGAAAATGATCATTTTTATTAAATTTAAAACCTTTCACTTTTATTAAATTTTAAAAATAAATAACGTTTAATTCATTAATAATTGCTTAACAGTAAATTTTTCCTTATGCCAGCATCACATTCAGCGCATTTACAACAATGTAATACATCCTGAATAACGGAAATAGATGTAATTCAGATGTATTTGTAGAAGTAGCCTATTAAAGAAATTTAAGTTGTATTTATTATTATTATATAAATGTAATACTTTGATGTCGGTGTATTAAAAACAAGATCAGTGCAAATGGAGGTTGATATTTCGACTCAAATTACTGTTCTGTTTCCTAATATTGGTCAGTTAGGCTCCAATTCAATAATGGTACGGAGTTAGCGACTCTATATAACCGATACAAAAAAGGAAAAATTGGTGTTAAAACAGATAATACGACGATGAAACTTATTCTCACTATGTCGTTAGAGAACGGTAATAATGACGGATCATTAACTGCAAAGAGGTGATGAGATTAGTGAATATTAAACTTAACCTATACCTGTAGTCAGTTGAATAATAAGATTGCAATAGATTTTTCATACATTTTGTGATTCTTCATCATTTTCTATTGTATACTATGTGAATATAACTGATTCATTTCAGATTTTTAAGTTTCGAATTTGATGACCAAGATCAGGAATTTACTATAGAATAACGAATAAATATTATTTGATACTATTTTATAATAGATTTATTTAACCAAAATTCTTTGTAATAAATATTTAGTAAAATTTATATCCACCATCTTTCTGGTTTTTCAAATATCAATATTCATTAGAAGATCAATATGTATTTTTTTAACTATTACCTATTATTGAATAAGTATATTACCTAGAATTGAATAAGTATATCTAATTTAGATTTAGTGTCATTAACCCTTTATTTTTTAATAAATTACGAACAAGACTATCAATATACAAAATGTACTATTTAGAACAGGTGAATAAGATTGTAAAGAAACGATTAATTAAGTTAACTATAATCATAAATTTTTAGAATATAGCAAGTAAAAATATAATGAACACAAATACGTAGTATAAATACACACATAGAGATAAATAAAAATTAATCAGTGGAATCATTAACAAGTCTAAGTGAAAATTAAATTACTAAGAAATATTCTAAGAAATAAGAATGAAAAAAAAAATACAAACAACTTAATCAGTATACAAGGAGCTAATAAAAATTTAACTAAAATTTAATTTAACTTTTAATTAGAAATAAAATGAAAAAACAAAAATTTTTGGAAAAATTGTAAAGTTATTTAAAAAGAACTGAAAAATTAATGAAGTATTTTAAACAAAGCTCCATTTTGGATAAGTAAACATTGAAAACATTGAAGTATGTATGCACAAAAAGGAAAATTTCATAGATTTTGGCCTAAAAAAACTAGTGGGTAATTAATAAAATAAAATATAACACATAATTATGAAAATTAATAATTATTTTATAATTAATATATGTCGGTAATTCACTTATTCAATATTTCCACATAATTTTAAAAGAAGTCGAATGATCAACTATTTTGTCAACTTTTTTCATTATAATGATGTAGTATCCTACAATTAGATCATTTTTAGAGTTAATTCTTAATAGTGTACTATTAGAGATTTTTGCAATGTGATTCCATATTTCAGTTAATTTTATAATTGAAATTTTGTTATATACTCCTCACACGATATTTTCTTTATTTATTTTACAGGGCTATTTCTTTCAAAATTCATAACATCCTAAACCCCTTTCTAAATTGAAACATAAGTAGTATATTTATTAATTAATTAAAAAACTAGTAATTGTAATAAAATAGTAATAAAATAAGAAAATAATTGTAGATTATTCAATGAATTACAAGTAGTAAAGACTAAGAATTTATTTTTTCATTTTAGTAATATCTTTCATTTAAAAAAATAATGGACTTCATGTAAATTTTAAATAATTCCTTTTCATTTTTTATTTTTAAAGATTATCATTTTAATATTAGGTATAAAAATTTGGGTAACTAAATTAAATTAAATGTCTAAAATATACATATCGATTATAGACATTTATAATTTAATAAAGTAAATAAAATAAAAATTAAATAAAATATATAATTAAATAAAGTTTTATTTATATGCAAAGTTTATAAAATTGTTTTTCCAACTAATAATTAATTCATAATAAAATTTCGATTACAATTAAGCCAAGAAATTTATGTATTAAATCATGTGTATTGAACGAAATTTGTGTATTTTTATATAAAATACAAATTAAAATTTGACTAGTATTGAAAATTAATTAAATTATATCTAATTACTTAAAGTAAATATTACAAAGAATTAATAAAAATGCAGAATTATTTAAGTCTTTTAATTAATGGATATAAAAAGAAGTTAAATAGTTAAATCATCTGTTTATAATTATTTCTAAATATTATTTATACTATTATAAATATCTTTATAAGGAGAAGTTCAGTAAGAAAATGCTTTTAAACGTTGTAAATTATCATCCTTAATTATAATAAGTAAAAGAGCTATTTTATAATATGGTGATTAGGATAATGAATACATTTTTTAAATCTGTTATTTGTTTTATTGAAAAAATTAATGGAAATTAATAAATGAAGATTTTTATCTTTATATTATAATTTTTAATCACAAAATTTTTTGCAGTTGTATATACTGTATTTAAAGTTCATTGAGAATTCGTTGTTTTATTATATATTTCAAAGTTTACATTTTCAGGATACGTACACGTATGAATGCATTTTGGCTGCTTACATTTTTATTATCTATTACAGATAACAATCTATCTATAAATTATCTATAATCTATTTAATACAGCGAAGCATAACAAAATCTAATTTTCAAAATAAAAAGGAAAGGAATGGGACCAAGTCGTCGAATCTCGAAAAAATGTCAAGAGCCCGGCAAATTAGCATGTCAGGAAGTAGCAGCGGTAACAGTATCAGCACTAGTAGCAATAGAAAAAATCTCTGCGAATGCGAGAGCTGGCGTTCCCTGATCCCTCTTCCCGACTCTTTATAGTAGCGCTGAGCCGAGCATCGACGGAAATGACCGAGGAGAGGTGCGAACCCCTCAACCGTTCTTACAAACGGGATCGCGCCCCACTACATCCAGTCGTGCTACGAGTGCCGTACTGGAAGTGTTGAATGTATGGTTTGAGTGTCCTTTTTCTATTTTACGCGTGCGATAAACACAAAGCATGTGATAATTCAACCAACGCCTTTTTAATATGCATTCTTAATTATTAATTTTATCGAGCATTTATTGTATTGCCAATTTAATTACTTAACCATCGATTTTGGCGATCGATAGATAAATCCTTTATCGAAATGAAAAGGAGACGCGAACAGTCATGAAATCGAATTGGGTTCGATATACGACTACAGAACGTTGTGCTATTTAAGAAAAAAACTTCAATAAGACTTTCTAAATTTGGGAGAAGTGTATAGAGTAAATCTTAAGGAATCTAAGTTATCTCTTGACTACAGATCCAGAAGCGTCTAAAATATGCAAGTTATATGCAACAAGAATAAAACATTTAAATTAAACAAAACAGTGTTAATCATAAATAAAGTCGATAGTTAAATACATCGCGCACGTGTTAGTGGTGTGGTACGTTTCGATGTGACGTACCGGGCAATTTAAAATTGATTCTTTTAATCTATTGTAAAAAGGAAGAGTTGTTTTAAGAAAAAAGTCGTTCCAGTGTTAAGTTCATTAAACGAAGTGTAAAAAATTTTTATTAAAATTTTTAAATCGATTGTCACACTAATTAATGATCTCATTTTCTTCCAATTACTCAATTATAAATTAGTTTCTTTTGATTTAATGCTATAATTTTTTTTTTTTTTTTTTTTTTTGAAATATAATGTATAACATAATCTTAAATAGTAACTTGGACCATATAAAAAATACTTTTAATTTATATTTAATTTAATTATTAGTTGTTGAATAAATATTATCTATTGTTTAGTTTTTATAAATTTAAGTAAGAGTTGAAATATTAATAACTCTTATTATTACTTTTACAAGCTCATCTTTGTACAATTGGTAATTTTTGTTACAGTAATCACACTATTACTTAATCTTAACTTACTCTAGAATTTCAACTAATTGATATTAATAATTATTTACAATATTTAATAAATTATAATGGTTGAAATAAGGAGTAAACTACAATAACTGATAAAAAGTACAATTTTAAGTAATCATTTAATTTAATTATTTATTACTTTTTATAGTATTTGTAAAACTTCTAATAAATATAAAATTTTCATATCATATGTCGACAATAAAAGGAAATACATGTAGGGTAATAACGTCAAACAAACTTTATTTAAAACAGTTAAATATCGGTATATTACGTTCGAATTATGCCCATAATGTTAGCATAGTTTATTTTGACAAGCAATATTAAGAACAAAAACATTATTTAATTTACTTTTAATGTAAACTTGACTACCATATCGTTTGACTTCGTTATTACAACTTTTTTTTTTATCGAATTTGTAATTTATATTATAAGTATTATAAGTAAAATATAAATATTAAATAAAAATTCAATAAGTATTCAGGTCTTCAAATAGTCGTTTGAAAGCCTAAAAATTTGCATAACCTTCCTTGCACCAATAAAACAACGCGTATTCTCTCAGTGTCCCACGTCAGAGGTTATAAGCAACTTCATATAACAGCAGAAATAACAATGGGAAGTAGTGAGGGTAGTAGGTCCTTGGAGTCCTCAGTACCCAAATTCCGATACAAGGACAATCAGGTACGTTACTATGGTGGTCTGATCAATTGGGCAATGTGTGTTCTGTGTGTGGCCAGCCTGTCTATTTCGGGATTACTAGCTTATAGAGAGCTGTGTCTCGAACAGCGGATCACTTATCTAGAGAATTTATGCCAAGCGAATCAACAGCAACAATTATATCAACAAAAATTAGAGAAGCCATCTAAGATACTTGTCGAAGCTCTTAAACGTGAAGTGCAACTGCAGATAAAGGACTTACAGAAGCAACCTTTCGAATCCGACGGTTCTGATATCTTTAGGCTCAAAAGGGATTTACCCGAGTGCAACTGCCCACCAGGTAAATATATTTTTAAAATTGGTTTTTTAAATATAATATATTGTAAATATAAAATCCGTATTGTAATACATATTATATATATTACATATATATTATATATAATAATAATACGTAATATAATATAAAAGCATAAATCATAAAATTATTCAAATTTTGAACTTATTTAATTTTTATATTTTTATTTAGTTTTATTTTATTTATGTTAACAGAAATTTGTTTTAATTTAAAAATAATATAAATTAAGTTTAAGTTTTAAAGTTTGAATTAAGTAAAAATCAATGAGAAATGAAACAAGTAAATTTTGCAGATAGGATGATATATGATAAATAAATATTAAAAAAAAACAAAATTATTATTTGCTATAATATCTTGAAAATTCTTGTTTTCAAATACTAGTAATCGTAATTTCAATATTTAGTTGTAACAGTCAAGTGGATCATAAATTAAAAAATTTTAATTTATAAGGTAGAATACAAATTTATATTTTATTTGTATATTTATTATATTTATTAATTTTATATTGGTTTTTTTAATTTATTATTTACTTTATATATTTTGTTGTAATTATTCATACAATATATGTCAAGTTACTTATTAACGTGGTTGACATAATAATGTAACTCATTTTATATAAAAAATTCAAATTGCTGACTTATTAGATTTTCTCTAAAAAGATTTCTCTAACCTGATAAATTCTTGATATTTCATCTTATATTACTATTAACAATTTAATATTTTTATTATTCTATTAAATTATAGATGTAATGTTTATTTAAATTGTCTAAAATAGTTTTCTATTGTATTAAAAAAAAACAACAATTGTATTAAAAATTTTATTCGCGCAATTTAATAAAATTATGTATTAGAATATTATCAGAATAAATAAATTGTTTAATAAAATCTAATTTAATTTTACATTTCTTGTAATATTTATATATTTAGTTTTATGGATTCATTATTTCATATTGGTTTCAAAATATTTAATTACTAAATCTGAGATATAAAACCGACATTTCCATAATATATAAAAATACTAATAAAATTATATTATTCATAATATTTATTTATTCTCATTCACAAGTATATTTATTGCAGTATTTATATTTATTAATAAATAGTAGAAATAAAAATAATAGAAACAAAAAAAGATATTAATGAATTTTTTATTCTTGAAATAAGATACTTATATTTGCTTCAATACTGTTTATAAAAAAACATAAGCTGAAATCTTATTTAAATTTAGTGCAAATTAATAACTGTAAAATTCATGTGTTGTTTACTATTTAATAAACGTATATGCATTTTGCAGGTACATTTAATACTTCATATAAATGCATGTAAATACTGTATACACATTGAATATATAAGTTAATATATCCATTAAGCTTCAATTAAAATTTGTTAAATATTAATATTTTTCTTGTGTAGGAAAATTAATATGGTATGATATAATACTGCAGTATTAATTAAGAGTGAAAATTTAAGTTTGATTTATTATAAGTTATAATTTATAAGTTGCCATTTTATTTTCTATTTCAGTACTGATAATAATATTGTTTTGAAATTTTCAATAATAAATTTAATATTTAATGATTTTTAATATAGATGGGATTATTTGTATAATAAATATTTAATTATTAAATTTAATTACGGAAAATACTTTACTTAATAATAGTATTGATTAATAAAATATTGACAGGATGTTAAAACAATGTCTATTTACTTTACTTATAAATATATATATAAATGTGTGTATAAATATATACATATATATAAATAAATAAATTATTATATAAATATATATAAATATTTCTATATAAATTCAATTTTATTTAATTATCTATATTATAAAATTAATTAGAATAATGTTTATTTATTCTTTATATTATTTATGTAAACTATAAATATAAAAAAATGTAAAAAATAAAATAAAAAATAAATTTATAAATATAAAAAATAAATTAATCTGAAATTATGATTTATAAATGCTTTTTTTAATTGATGTTTTGATAATAATTTTCTATATCATATATAAATTATTATAATATTAAAAAAAATAAAATTCAAATTATACATAAATTATTATAATATTTAAAAAAAATAAAATTCGTATCGTGCATGTAAAAAATGTATATGAATAATTTTATTATGAACAATTTATAATTTTTTATATTTTACTTTTACAATAAGAAATAAAAAATTTTTAATTACTCTACAAATTATGTAATAAAAGTAAAATAAATAAATGACAAAAATTTAATAACAAAATTATTTATTAAAACGATACATTGGCAAATAAAAATATTTTATTAAAATAAAAGTTTCAACACTTAAGAATATTTAATAATTAATAGTACGACAGAAAAATTTTGCTTCAAATCATATGAATTGTATATTTTAGAAATGTAAACTTGGATTTTTTATTCAAAATTAAAATTCTATTTTATTGTATTTCGTTTAAGATATTTGAAATTTCGTTTTTATTTAGAATTCTATTTTCTATTTAGTTCTATTTAGTAGTTATTTCTTCCATTTTTCTTCTTTCTATTCAATTATTTTATTTTAATATTATCTTATTTATAAATGACATCTTTAACTTATTGAAAAACTGACTATTGAACTTGATTTCAGATTAATATAGCAGAACAGCCTTAATGAGAAATAAGAATAAATAATATATACTATAAATCTATATTATATCATGTAATTTATCATTGTATATTTTAACAATATTATATATTAATTTTTATATTTTTGTCTTTATTGAACTAGGTATACGATAGACTTTCTGAAAAAAAATGTGCTGGATTAAAAACACTAAAATTTTATAAGGCACATAACTATCATTTAAATAGTTATATGTTGTAGTTTATGTTACTCGATAGTATAATTCTATTGTTTTTTAGAATAATTGAATTATGTTTGTGAATTAGATAGATTAGAAATATTTTATATAAATGAGTCAAATAAAATTGCCATGCAATTATAATTTATTTTACAAATACAATATAATAATTAGTTAAAAAGAAAAAATTTTATGCAATAGGTACCTAGTGATAAAATAGGAAAAAAGTTTATAAATTAATTTATAATTTAAATTAAACTTATTACTTAACATGATATTAATTTTTGAATTTAAATATTCTTGAATATACTTCTAAATATATTTATTTTTGATATTATTGATTATTGATATTTAAATAAGAATAATATTTAAATGGAAATAAATACTTTAGAAATATTTAAATTAAAATCAATAAACTCGATTGTAACTTTAAAATTTGCTATATTAGGTATATATTTAATCTTAATTCATTATATTCAAATACAAAATTGTTTATACAATTCAAACTGTTTATTAATATTTAATAGTCATAAATAAACATCTTATGTGTAATATTACTGAATAATGAAAAATATAACATTGTATTATGAAATTATTAATTTTTTTACTTAATAATAATTAACTAAATTAGATTATAATAGTGAAAAAACCAAATTGCTTTAGCTCATTTTCGTCACTTTCTTTTGATTTATTGCATGGCTTAGATATTTTAGAAGTTATGTACATTAAATGTAAATACACATTGCCGATATTTTATTTTAACATAAAAATTAAAGAAAAATAAAATATTGCCCCCTTAACGTTTACAATGTATTCACTTTTGAAAGTAAATAGTATTTTTGTTATATAATTTATTCATATTAAAAACAATATTGAAAAATTTTCCTATTTTACAAATTTAGTATTATAAATGTATAAATAAAATGAAAATAAAGCTTATTAATTTATGATAATATATCAAAAAGATATAATATAAATTAATTTGTGAATTTATATAATAAATTAAAAAATGAATGATATATTATAAATGCTGAGTTTTATAATTAAATCATTTTTTATTATTTAATAAAATCGTACTTAATATTTTAAAATGTTTAGTATTCATAAGTTATATTTGAATTTGATATTATTTAATTTTATAATTATTCTATATGATTTATCTATTATAAATATTTTTCTTTTTTTTTTTGTATTTGCATTTATGTTATTGCGTATCTATTATAATTCTATAATTTTTATTATTCATGTTACAGTTATGTTTGTTGCTTATAAATCGATGTGAGTTTTTAGAAACTTAAGGAATATATATATATATATATGTATATAGTAGAATCTGTATATAGAATATATATATAGTTGATCCGGTTATATAGAACGGAGGGGTGAATTTGGTTCCCTTCATATATTTGAGGGGAGAACCAACAGTTTTCCAAGGCACATCTGTTGTGTAATTGTGTATAGTCTAAATATACATAGAATGAAGTCTATGCATTGTTTATAGTAATCTACCTTTTTATCGCATTATCATATGCACATCCATTTTTCAAGTAATTAAAATTTTTTAAGTTATTTCAGTAAATTGTCAACCAATTTTATTTATACCTATTATTATAAAATAATTTCGAAATCATTACATACATTTTACGTTTAGTATTATTATATTTATAATTACTGTTTAAAAATTACTGTTATATTTATGTATTATACATCAAAGTTAATAAAGTTATATTACTTAAAAAGAAGAGTACTATTATTATCACACAATGCATTTATTATTGTATTTCTTGAAATTTTATTAATACAGTTCGATTTATAGATATGGCTATTTATAAACTTATTCAAATGCTTATTTCTTTAAATATTGTTTTTATTTCTCAAATATATATATACATTGTGATCTCTTAAATATATAAAAATCTGTGAATATTATTTAATTGTGATAAGTTAAAATGTTTATGTATAAATGCAATATTTTTATCAAATTTGAATAAAGTATTTAACTTACTTACATATTCCTATTTGAAATTTTGAAAAATAAAGAAAATAAAGAAAAATAAAGACAACGATTAAATTAAATGTACTTGTAATATTTTATAATGTATATATATACATATATATTATAAAATTAATTAAAATATGAGATCTGTAAGTCAAAGTATAATCTTGTACAACTTTTATCAAAATAAACAATTTTATTCATTTTTCATTTTAATGCTTAACATATTATATGTAAATTTGTATTATAAGTATGTTAAAATAAAAAAGACAATTAACTTTGAAATCTTTATCAATAATATATTATTTAATAATCTAATTAAACTAAACAAGCTTTTGTACATAATTTAATATTAAATATTTTCTACAAATAACATGTATTTAATTAAAATTAAATTTATGTAACAATGATTTTATAAATAGTATGTAGTATATTATAAGTTTATAATATATAAAAAAGTTAATATAATTGGTTAATATAATTAATGGTAGTTAGTTTTATAATCTATAAAAAAAGACGTAGTTTTTTCTTATATTTATAGGCAAATCATATATTTTTTTCGTCTAAAAATTTTACTTGTGAAATATTACTTGAAAAAATATGTATCTATATATATATATATATATATATATAGACAGTAATAATACAGTAATAATATAGACAGATTAATTTTCGTTAGATAAATAATCGATTACATTATTTAAATATATTTAAACAATTAAAATTTTGAATATATACGTATGATTTCAATGTAAGTATTGATTATTTTTAAACTATTTCAGGTTGAAAAAAAAGTACAAGTTTATCTACTGTATTAGCGATAATATACATTTTAAACAAAATATCATTATTCCTTTTGGAGACTTATAAAAATATTATACTTAAATTTTATGTATAGATGAAGTTATCAAACTTCCAATTTTGCATTAACAAATATTTTTATTATTTGTTTTTTATTCAAATTTTTGCTCAAATCGATAATATTAATACGATCTTAGTAGTTACTTGTTTTTAATTAATTTTAAATTTTAAAACTGTGAATCGAAATGAAATTAAAAATCATTTGCTAAGTATTTAAAAAATTATTTATTAAATATTTGTTAGATTAATAAACATATTGTTTGTAATACATAGTAAATTCTTTATTTTTTTATATAATTATATCTTATATAAATATATATCTTTATATATAAATTTATATATAAATATTATATCTTACATAGCCTTATATCTTATATAAAAAATATAATTTTTAACAGTGCATAAATATATTTTATATATTCCAACTTTTTAAAAGGGTAATGAAAGAGTAGAATAAAATAAACAAATATTATAAATAAAAATTGTTCCAATATTCATAATTAAGAATTAATTATTTAATATTATTATATATTTAATATTAATTTACGTAGTTAATTTAATTAACTTGCACTTTTAGTGATTACCATTAAAAATTTAAAATTTGTTATTGTTCGTTAACTTAAAATTGATAGTTTATCAGATCGATTAATAAATTTAAACAGATTTTTGTCCGCAATTAATATTTAGATATGTTTACAACCTCACATGTAATGTCACATGATCTATGGTTAAAATATAAAAGCATACAAAAAGGTTTATTTTGTGTCTATATTAAATCGATTTATAAAACCGACTATTCCATTAAGTGCATAAATTGAAATTTTATAAACATTTATATAACTGATATTTGAAAATGTTAGACAAAATAGATTGAGAAGAGGTGGTTAATATAAATAATGGTACTTAGCTAGAATAAGTTAATGTGTTCAATTTAATAAAAGTTAATAATCTTATATTACAAATATATTAGTCTAGTAAGCATCCATAAATAACTCTTGCTCGCTCGAATGGTGAATCTGATTTTTCGAAAGATGACTGTTCTATTGGAAGACTTGAATTTCGCTATATAATTTTTGTTTGACGTAGAAAAAGCGTTTATTTTTCAAATTTTATTATTCCGAACGATGAAGAAATATCCGTTTTCATGTTCTTTTGCACTTGTGTTGTAACTGTATACTTATATTTATCAATTTATTATTATAAACTCTGAGATTTGCATTTTGAATTGTAACTTTATAAATCACTGGCATTTATCATTATACAGACTTTTTCTTAGATTTGTATAGGCTGCACTATCCCTTTACAAGTAACAAGACTCTAAAAGAAAAATCTTTAGGTTTCAAGTTGAATCATTAATATACATTGAAAGAGGGTTCTTTATTTTTTTATCATATATTAGTAACATATATTAACATATATTTATAATGTTTATATGCAATATATTCATATATATTATACTACTATATATATGTTCGTTATATACTAAGTATTATTATTAAATCTATCTTAAAATTTTTCAAGAAATTGATTTTTGATGATTTCTGATAATGGTTGATTTGTTGATCTTTAAACGAATCTCTATTTTATCAATTTTGTTGTTACAGTTTCTGGTGTAAGATAGATGGTTTTATTATTTATCTGGATTTTCCGTTTTATTTTAACTTGTTTTCATCAGATATACATACTGACAAGACTATTTATTGTCACGTGTATATCTATTTTATATATTTTTAATATAAAATTACTTTTATTATATTTTAATACTTTTAATTGACTGTCATAAAATAAATGGATAGATTTTTTTAATAAGTCATAGCTTAAAAAAGATAATTTAAAAAAAAAATAATAAAAATAAAAAAAGTCGATACTACCATAATTTTTTAATGTGAATTTTTTGTTCCATACAAGTGAAACAGGTATAGCTTGATATTATTAATCTGTATTTTTTATTTTTATATAAATTCTGATATAGTTTGTATACTGCCTATCATATTGCTATTTTTTATTTACTAGTTATGCTACTATTTTCAGCTTTTTAAATAGTATATTAGTATATAATAATATTTTTCAAATAGCTTTTACAATACTTTATATACAGTTATAACTATCTATGAGGTAATTTTATCATACTATTAATTTAGAAATAATATGTTGAATTACGTATAAATTTGATACTTAAACTTTGGATTTTTCATAAAATACATTTGATTCAAATTATTATCTTTAGTGAATTCTATCAATACTGTTGTAATAATAATTGGAGTGGTAATTTGAAATGAAGTTTTGAAATACCAAATCTAATTACGAATTCGAACTGAATATTACGGACATAATAAATTTTTAAGTTTTAATTTACATTCAATTAATTCTTTGCATTATAAAGTTTTCTTCATTTATGATTTAAAATATTTAGCTCGATTTTTTAAACATTTTAACATGAAAAAGATATAGATTCGTTAAGCTGAGAGACACAAATTATCCAAAAAAAAAAATAAATGTTGCACGAAGAAAAAAATTTTCAACCATAATAACCATAACACCTTATAATTTTTATAATTTTTCTTTATAATTTTTTAGGAACACTTTATAATTGTAATTTTAGTAAAACTTGCATTTAAACCTTCATAAAAATTTCAATATTAAACAATGCCTACGTCATTTTGAATACAGTATTGTAATTAAGTCAATATAATTATGATTGGTATAAAATTGGCTAAGTTCAATCTCCACACGATTTATTAATGGCATTATATGGATATATCAAGTATTCCTTTTCGTTTGAATAACAAAGTAGGATACGATAAAAGTAATGTTAGATATATAATAATTGAATATAAAATAAAATATATTCATTAAATGAACTATATTAATTAAATAATATATTAAATAAGTTGAGTATTGTAAATAATTATAAATTATAAATAAATTCTTACAATGGTTGTTTTATATAAATTGATTAATGTAAATATTAAATTATATGTTATTATCTTTAAAATTTTATATATAAAAAATAAATATAAGTTTTATTTATTATTGTTATTATTTTATTTTATAATATTTTATTTATTATATTTATATTAATTACTTATTTATATTTGCTTTTATAATTTTTCAATAATAGTTGTACTTCAATTAATTTTTAATTTAAGCATTAGATTAAATTAATGTATATGGATTTTCACTTTATAGTAAATTAAACTTTGTTTTATTATTCTATTAATTGTGTTTTATTGTTATAAATTTTATACTTAAGGAGCATTGTTAATTTTTTGTTTAATTTGTTTAATTACAAAATCTATATAATTTTATACAAACAATTAATTATTAAATTTTTATTGATGTATTCCTTTTTAATCTATTAACTTTTAAACAATATTTTAGAGATTTTTCAAATAATAATAGGGTGACAAACAACTTATTTGAATTATATGCTGATTCTAAACAAATTTAGATATCTTATACAGTATTCTAACTTTCTATATTATACATTTGAAAATGAAGGTTTTATCACATAATGTCATAGTAGAATTGTTAGGAAAGTTGATGAGTTGTATTACATTCTGTAAATTTATACTTCCTTAAAGAAAGATGAAAAATTTTATTTAAAGATTTTAAACAGAATTATAATATAATGTTCTGATACGTGAAAGAAAATTTTTATATTAAAGTTGTTATTTAAATTTATGTTAATTGAAAATATTTTAAACGAAAATAATGTAATGACAAATAATAATCAGAATGAAAAATTTAACTTATTCGCGATTAGTAAATTCGGAATAATTAAAAATTATTGCTAATTATTAAATTGGTATTACATTAATTGAAAAAATATTAGAATATAATGTATTTATAGTATTGTCAAATTATTATAGAAACTTAATTTATCTGAAAAATGTTTTATTAATATTTTAACAAAGACAATATTTTTGTGAATATGAATAGGTATTTATTATAAGTCATACTAAATTGTTAACATAATAAACAAATTTATGTACATTAAAATAATATGTCCTATGAATTATTTAGCGTGAAACGACTTATATTTAATTAAAATAAAAATTTTAATTTTATTTAATTAAAAATTTGTAAATTAAAGAAAATACATCAAATTTATGTTCGGACGATTGTAAAACGAAAATATTTTTTCTAAATATTAGATTTCTATTAGACTACTAATTTTGTTTGATTAAAAAATATAGAATTATTTTGTTAAACAGTTCAATATAAGTTATGTAACATTTAGTGTCACACATTTGTGCTATCAATTGGTTAAATGGTTTCTACGTTATACATAAAAAGAATATTAATTTATTCCATAATTTTTGTTATTCGCTTATACTTAGCAATTAATTTATGTTATACTTCTAGCATAAATGTGATAGGCTCAAACATATTGCTGTTTTTCGAGCTGGAACAAAGCACGAATTAAATTGGAAAACCAGCTACACCTTAAGATACATTTAAAATGACACGTTTATAAATATTTTAATCTATGTACTAAAAAATTTCATTGGTAATATTTCAAACAGTATCGACAAAGACGAAACTTTGAATCAGGACTTTAGAAAGAAAGAACAGGACTGTGACGTCAGCTATATATTTTTCTCACACATCGATCCGCTACACGCAAGTAACCCGAAGAGAAGCGAAGACAGCCGAAGTAGTTATCGTTGAGTCTGTGCGAATCTTTATAATGCAGCTACGTTGTCCGTCTCTATGCTAAAGTAAATAGTATATCTATATCGTTTTTGTCTTAATCGCTTTTTTAGTCTGGATCATCAATTATTTCATCGATTAATCTTATAACCAAAATTTTTTTTTGTGATCGGTAACTGATCAATTTGTTTTATACAAGAATAATAGCAATCAGCAATTAGGTATTCAAATTATAATTTTGTCGCTTTGCATTATTTATTTTATTATCTATTTAAATTTTTATGCATTGTTGTTTTCTATTAAAATTGCTGATATTACGAAAATTTATAACTCACGAAAGAAAGTCTGCGACAAGATTTGTAATTTCATCGCAAAACTGTAAGGTAAAGTCGAATTTAAATTCACGAACTAAAATTATGAAACTACATTATAATTATTAAACAGATATTAAATAATGTTCTTTTAAAACGGTTTTAGATATGCGTAGTTTCGATATTAAGTTGTTTTTTTAGATTCAATTTATTATAAACATATTGAAGTTGTTTATATTAAAAGCAAATAATGTCTAAATTTGTATATTCATGCTAAAAAAGTTGAAATGAAAGAATCTGTATTGCTAGAAACTTGCATTATTTTTTGGAATGTGTTATAAAATTTTGTAGAATTCACTCAGGATGAAAATTCTAGAAGTAAACATTCAAGAAACTTAGATTTTATAATTCTAAAAAAATCTTCATAATATTATTTTTAAATAAGGTTTTAATTAAATATGGGAAAATAGTCGATAAACTTTGGTGAATCGAGATTCTGATGAATATTTTTATTTTAAAATTGTATGGCAACGTCTAATCTCTTTGTATCTAACGCCGAATTCATTAATTTACATAAACGACTTATTTCAATTCTAAGTTGATGCACATGAAATTACATTACGTTTAAAAAAATAAATAAATATAGTGAAATATAGAGAGTATTAACATATTCCGAGTACTAAAATTAGTAATTTGATTAAAATAATAGAGATCGACCACAATTTGGATGTGTTTTATATATTTATCAAATTTCTTGACTTCTTCGAAAGTCAGGTTTACACTCTGAGTACCTTTGATGTTGTAATGTACCCGAGTGAAAGGTTTACAAAATTAACACATTGTTAAGCTATTATCTCATGCTCATTTTAATGCTCAGTCATCATCATTTTTGAAATTTGCTTCAGTTAACGTACCTTCCGTTTAAAGGTGGACATAAATCCACCTGTCTTTATATTTTTGATACGAAGAATTATTTTCTCAATTATTTTAATGTCAGTGAAAATAGTTTGAAAACTGCAATATCTCATTATTAGTTTCAATGTATTCCAAATCACAGGCTCATATTTGTAAATGATACATATGAAAATAAATGTTTTAAGCATATTTATATATTTTGATCAGTCTCTATTGTATGACAGATTTAATGACATTATCACATAATATTACTAGAATCAATGAGCGCTATAGTTTTCTGATAGAGTATCAGAAGATTCAATTTCTGGAAATTCAAGATGTGGCATTACTGCAGTCGACTTAAAAGACTCAACGAACATACTTATGTAATCCAATTGTCAATAGTTTATTAATTATCGATACTAAGAAGATTATCCTCTCAAAATCGACTAGGCATTATGATCCAAGAGGTTAGTTATATGCACTTATTATCTAAACTATCTATTATTAATCATTCGGTCTATTATTTATTTATTAATTTATGCAGTCTTATGAAGTATTCGATTGTACTTGCCTAATTTTAATTAATCTTTATAATTAAAAATTATGATTTTTATTTAATATGTATTCCTCCTTAAATATTTTTATTATATAAACAGTGATGAGTAAAATGACTCAAAATAATATTGAAACTGGGGGTGTTTCATACCGAAAGTAAATTAACAATTTAAATTAAAACTATATTTTTTTACTTAAATTATTAAAATAAGTTAAAGCACAATATTATGTATTTATGTATATATATATGTATATAATGTAATGTATTTTCATTTCTAAAATACGTAATAAATACATAATCTATAAATACTTTACTATTATTAATATATAAAACTGTACAAAGCATTGCAATAAAACGTTTAATATCTATATATTTTCATACGTATCTTTTATACATATTTTCATATATATCTCTTTATATTCATACATATACCAACATAAGATTTAGAAAATAATTTTGTGTAATATGTTTTAACCAGATTTAAATTCTACATTTCAAATTTGTTAATCCATTGATATTATGTATTCATGGTATTTTTAAAGCATAGATAATTAATTTAAATAATGGAATGTATTTAAATACTGAGTTTTCGATAAAAATTGATGTAGCTATTAAATAAATATTCATGTTTAACATAACATTAACAAATTATGTAAATTTGTTTATTCACCATTAAAATATGTACATAATATATCCATAAAACAAATTTACTCTTGTTTGAACATATTATATTTAGACGTATTATATATGTTTGAATATAATATATATTATTCGATTTTTAATATTTTATTTTTATATTTTTTATTTTATTGATATATATTTACTTACTTGATCCTTCATTTAAATCTGATTTTTTATAATTTTCGTATAGGAAGATCTATATCATTTTTTATTTTGTTTGCGTAGGGTCTGAAAATGTTTACCTCTGGTTCACTTTATTATCGTTATTAGAATTTACAAAATTATATTATTTGAACAGCATTGTTATCAAATTTTAAGTAAATTAAATTAAGACAAATTAAATGAATAGAAGAGATAAAGAAATAAAGAGTAGCAAAGAAAGAGAAAACCCGTCGTTTTTACTTAGTGAACTTAATTCTTGTATTTTGGTAAAAAAATATTTTCGTTCGGATGAAATACAGGGACAAGCATATAGCATTTTCTGCTGAAAAAAGAAACCTTTCAAATGACTAATATTAAAGATTGAAATGATTTAGCTGAAATAAAATTCTCTTGTTAATAATAAATGTATTATTATTACTATTAATGAGTTGTTATTTAATTTAATTTATATTATAAAAACTTTATTCATTGTTTACATATAATATAATTGAAAAATAATATTTAAAATAATTATTTAAATTCTAAATTATTACGTATGCATTTATATACGAGTATAGAAATATATGCCTAATTAAAACTCAAATTTAGACTAATTTAGAAAAATAAAAATTTTTACATTTTTATTTTTCTAACATTTATTTTCATAATTACGATTAACTATTTTCACAAAACCTACTAAATTATTTATTTGTTCACTTAATATTAGAGAATTCGGTAGTTAATTGTGTTATATTTATTCATTATGTATTCCATATTTTTTTAATGTGTTAGATAATGAAACGTGTTTAAAATATACAATATAATTACGTTCACTTTATTAAGTGTGATGAATTTAATTTTATAAAAAATTGAAATTCTGTATGAAATGTAAAATATGAAATGATTATTGTTTAATTTGTTTGTTTTTATAGATTCAAACTGTCGTATACAATTTGATACTTTATAATAAAAATGATATAAGTAGATTCTTCTAAGTATTAATTTGCATTATTAATTTTATGAATTCCAGAAATATAAGATAATGGATTTTCTTACATGTAATATATTTTAGTCAAACTAAAAACTAAATTATTTAAAATATTTTCATAAATTAATTGTTATGTGGAAAACAACATTGAAATAAGTAATACATATATTGCAAAATATATAATGTCTGTTAAAAATATCAAGAAAATTATTTATAATTAACAATTTACTACATTACTTCTATTTCAATTGTAATGATTAATTATTTGAATTTGAAACTGTGTATAACAAAAGTTTTATATATCTTACAAAAAAATTTTATTTATTAGGATATTTTTATAATTTTTCATATGAATTATATTTTATATAGTATTTACTATTTATATTTTTAAAAATAAAATATATTTCTAGAAATGTATAAAAACTGTAAGATTTGTAAGATGTAAACTATAATCGTAAGATAAATGTTGTCACGTTGAAAATACTCTAAAATCAAAACATAAAGTACGTAATGTGTATGTAAGTGTTGACTCGTGAGCTTCAGAATAATGTGAACCAAGAAATATTAACCAATTATATGAAACATATTTGTAATACATCCTTACACTAACATATAATGATGAATAATGCTGTTATTATTTTATTATAGCTAATATCACTTCCAGCTAATCGATATTAATAAAAAGTTGAGAGAAATTATAAATATTTATTTATATACTCATTTACACAAGTTATAAACTAATATATAAGCTAATGTTCATTCTAAAACAATTATAATAAATTATACAATAAAAATTATTTTTAAATAGAATTAATGTATTTAAACAAACTATCTTCTAGTGTATTTAATATTTTTCAAATAGTATATTATTATAAATTAATAAATAATAAAATTTTTTAAAATTTTCCTCCCCTTATTTAGCCACGTTTGCGTTTATCATTCTTTTATTAAGATTAAATTTCTCTTAAAATATATAAGGTACTATATATTATAAATTGATTTTTAAAATTGAATTTTTAAATAAATACATACATTTATTTTTAATAACTAATTAAAATAAATGATAAAAAACTATTTAGATTTCTCAGGTTAAGGCTTTATACATGCATTACGTATATAAATAAACTATATACATATTATATATTTTTATTATGAATGATAAAATAAAAATATATCATTATTATAAAATTTAGAAAAAATGATATTTTAAGTATAATTTAGATGATATAACTAGATGATATTCAAAGAGTAAAAAGGTAGCACATATAACATTAAGGAGGTTCGAAACTCTTAAATTATAAAATATACATACTCACAGAACTCAATTTAGTGGTTTGATTAAGTTCTTCATATTCTATATTTACACTAAAGATCTTATACAATATTATTCTTAACCAACATTATACAGTTTCTAAAATAGCCCATATAATTAACCTACGCAATAAACCATATGCAATTCATGCTCAACAAACATAATTTTTTATGTTTCAGTACGATTTTGAAAAACATCAATTGAAATTAAAGTATTATTGAAAAATAAAGAGCTAAACTTATAAAACTTGAAAATTTCTACTAAAATTTAAACTAATTTAGCATTTTAATAATACATGAAATATTATAGTAATCATGTATGGTGTAGTAGCTTACGATAAATTTATTATACATCATATATCTTCTACATTTTTTACCATTCCATTTTAGTTTTTTGACGATGTCATTACATAAAAATGAATACTGTAGTTAAAAATTACTTTTTTTATATATTTGATCAGTAAAGTAACATATTTAACTTATACTTATTTATATTTTTTATATTATAATTATATTATGTATTATTATCTTATATCAAAAAAGTATTTTAACTGAATCTCATTATATGTTTGTGTTAAATTTTTATTATTATAATATACACATTATCTTATTCAAGCATTTTTATGATTTAGAATGTCAACAAATATATACTCTATCATTTTAGTTTTTATTAATAGTTAATACATTACAATCTATAGTTTTATCAAATTCTAATTGTTTAAAACAATAAATTCTAAATCAAAATAACGTTTATATACCGGTGATAATCATCAATATTATTTATTTTTAGAAATTCAATGTATTATTTTATTATTTTATTATATTTCATGCAAGTTCTACTTTAGACTTACATTTATGAAATACGTCACTAATACATCATTCTTATATTAATTTTATAATTAATATTATAATGCAAAATATTGTTAGATAATAATTTTCTAAATTCTAAACTATTTATTTAAATTGGATAATAAATAATTAATTTTTCTATTTATAAAAATGATGTCTAAATTCGAATGTGAAAATAAATTGGATTAGAAGTAAGAAAAATATGTAGCAATTTAGGAAATTAATGTAAATGGAATTTGTTACAATTCTGAATTACTCGGTGTTTATATAACTTATCAACGCATGCCTCTACCTTTTTAATTATTGTGCTATGAAAATTTAACAATAGCATATACGATTGTTGTATATTTAAATAAATATTCAATATTGAGTAATATAATATTAATTTAATAATATTTAAATATTATATTATTCAATATAGTATTTAAATAAATAATAATCAATTAAATATCCATTCGAGTTGAATAAAAGTTTGTTACTAATTTCTGTAACAAAGAATCTTAATAAATTTTATTAACGAAAAAAGACGTATGTTGTTCAATTGTTAGTTTAAAAAAATTGATTCAGTACTAAATTATATGATTGTATGTTCGAAATTATATTTTTAAACGATTTTGTTTGTAATTAAATAATATAGATACTTTTCATTATATTCATCACTATTTATTATATTTTTATTTTTTTTCGTTTTATATAATATGATTATATTACTTAGGATAGTATTTTGATGTTATTAGTTTTTTCGAAATTAAGTATGATCATTTTATTAAATAAAGAAAAGCACAAAAAGTAAATATATGATAATATTTAAATATTTCTTATTCCTATATTATTTAAAAATTTAATTTTCAAAATTTGTATTTATTTAGCTGAAACAGCATAATTATTAAGATTGCGTATAAAGAAAGATTTTGTGTATACGCATTAGAAGTCTTAATATTATTGATACAAATACTATGTATAATTATTTGAGGTCAAACATAAAATACTATTAGTTACTGTATAATTATAAAACTTACATATATTAAGTTTTTATAAAAGCAGTGAAAATATTAATAATAAATATTAAGTAATATAAAATAATGACAAAAATTACAGTTAATGTAAAAATGGATTATTTAATTTTATAATAGATAAATATTTTACTATATTAAATAAAATAATAATACATTTTATAGATTAATTTATACGTTAATATATATTAGAATAAATTATTATAAATTTTCTATATTTATAATTTTTTATATTATTATTTATCTTTATGCAGCATTAAATCCAAAGATAATTTTATATATTTAATGTGCAAATTTATTATATAATTTTTTTCCTTTATTATAAATTGATTATGTGTACATTAATTGTATTTACTTTGATATATTAGTTTTACGTTTATTAAAGATCAATTCTTCACCTAAGCTGCACTTTTTATATATAATTCAAGTTGTGTAGCAAGCTATTATCACATCCACCCTTCGACTTTTAACTGTATTCCCGAGTTTCCTGCCTAATATCCGGCAGTTGTGTCTCTCGGAAGTAACTCATTAACAACACACAAGTACAATCTAGGATGATCCTCGGTCGGTAGCCATCGTGAATCTCACGGATGCTGTCTGCTATGAAACAAATCGCAGCGCAACAAAAATGTACATCCTCTCTCATAGTGTAGAGTGGACGAAATGATATTTTGAGGCTTCATGCAGCTTATAACAAGCGTTTATTATCACTAGATTATCACAAAGAGGCATGAACGTGATGACGTAATAGATGTCATATAAATGGTTATCGTCCCATTGATGGTGTCTAGTAACTAATAACGCTCCTCATTCAACGTCAATCGTTCTCTAACAGCTACTGTTTCTTCCTCTCTGGCTACGTGTATATTTTGAGTCACCGGACATAAAGCATGTTCTACTTATCTCATCAAAGATATGATATATATATATATATATATATATATATATAGAAAGATATATATATATATATATATATAGACGTGTAAATGTACTAATTCCTCTTTTCTCCTCTTGCTTCGTGTGTGCGTGTGTAAGATTTCTCGCATCTATAACTAGTTCATTTTCTTCTTTTCTCTTTCAAATATGTAATGTTTCTCTTTGTATAATTCATCCCTTTTATCAGTTTTAATCGTGCTATTATTATCTTCTATTTTTTCAATTTTTCCCATATCTTTATATTTAATTTTTTTTATCCTTCCATGCATAGACATACCTTTTTATTTGTTATCACATATTTTGAATGTAAATCTATTTTATTTTCCTTCTTTATGATGTAATACTTGTATATTAAAATCATAAAAATTTTTACTTACATATGAGAATATAGTATTAAGAAATAAATATATATATATATATATATATATATAAATACATATTTAAATGAATAGAAAGAAATAAAATAAAATCTTATTGATGAAGAAAATAGAAAATAAAAAAATAGAATGCTAAAATCTTAGGGGGAAAGAGATAAATAAGAAAGATTAGAAAATAAAATTAATAAAATTAAACTGTTGCTGTTTCTAACATTGATACGCATATTTTTATTTTTATATAATTTTCTTTTGCATCATAAATTCATTGCTTTAAAAATATTTTGCTTTAATTGATATAAAAATGAGTTTTTACTTTTTACGCCATACAATAATTGATGATATAGACTTATAGATTTTTATTTCAGTATTTTAATTTCTATTTAATTTACATAGTAGCATAAATTATTAAGAAAAGAATTATGTTATATGATTATTTATTATCTGAAATACCTATTATTTAATATTAACCGATATTTACTTTTTATATGTAATTTTTATAATATTTAATAACTATTTTTTATAAGTCTTTTTTAAATTAATATATGAAAGAAATATTTTTATAAATTTACTATATAGAGTCAAAATCTATGGCTCTAATAAAATTTTTTGTATCAAAATTTTATTTTTATTATGAAGATTTTATTTTTCAATATTTTTCTTTAATATTTGTTTGAAGGATTTAAAGTAATATAATTACATTATTTTTAAATAAGTGTATAATATGAGCACATAAAATCCCAATTTAAATGGTACCTAATTCTTTAATATTATAAGTATAAATTTTAGTAAATAAATATAAATAAGATTAATTTAACATTAAAAACAATTAATAATTTATAACTAAAAATGGAAAAAAGAAATGGTGAAAAAAGAATGCCAGCATAGATAACCATAATACTCTAAAAGTTTATATCAGTACAAGTAATTGATTCCTAAATAAAATTCTCGAATTTCGTATTGACATCCGAACTTAGTATATATACTATTAAATATTTTACATTTCTAATGAAAAAATTACATATTTCTATACTATACATTTCTGCTTTTGTTTTTTTACATTTATTTTAGAGTTAAAATTTTAGTACATATTGAATGTGCAATAAATTTCAAGTAAGCATTGTACCATCTAACATAATACACTATTTATTTAAAACGAAAATAAAAAATTCGCTTTTTTTCTATCATATAAATAATTATTAACTCATTAAATACAGAATTTTTTATCAAAATATAAATTATTATTAAATTATTTTATAATTAAAAAGATTAAATGCTTTAATTTTAAATTCATTACTAATGTAAATTTTTTATTTTATAAATCCGCCCCTTTCACGTAATTATCACAATTAACAAAAATGTATTTAAATTCATAATGCGATTTATAATTCATTAATAATGATTTATTATACTTTTATAAAACCTAAAATATTATTATTTGCATCATATCAATACAATGATAAAACATGAACTTCTAAATTAAATATAATTTTAATTTTTTAATTTATATTTTTTTTTATATATTTTTTTATATTTTTAATACCAAAAATATAAGCAATATTATAAATGTTGAGGTATAAATTGTGACAACATTGAATAAATAATATAATTTTTTTATATTATTTTGTATTTCTTCTTTTAACTTGGATTTTTTGTATATTAACATTGGATTTTTTTAATACGTTAATTCATCTTATATTTGTTAATAAAGTTTTCGGACATTTTCGTTTTATTTACTTTTATCCTTCCGTATTTGACTATGTGTTTTTTATTAGATAAATTTCAATGTATGTTTTAGTTAATCGTTCTTATAGATGAAAGAAAGTGTATCCGTAAATAACATTAATTAATTTTTTGAGTTATTGTTTTTTTAATGAAATTCTTATTATTACAAATATTAATGTTATTAATTTTCATGAAAAGTTCTAGTACAAAAATAAAACATAATTAACATTCATTAACATTTCAACTTTTAAGTATAACATATTATAAATTTAAGTTATAAATATATAATTTTGATTACACTTAATATTAATATGATGAAATTTTGGGGTAAAATTTTTCATAGCTTACAAATAACTATTATATTTTAAATCAACTCAATTACTCAATTACTCAATTAACTGTTTATAATTTTCAGTATTTTTCCAACAGGTTTTTTTATCTATTGTCATTTATCTTTTAAAAGAAATACTTAAAAATACAATGCAAGAGATATATGGATAGATTCACTGCGATATAAAAAAGTACATAAATATATTATATAAAAGATTGAAACACTAACACGATTCACTTCTATACATAAAGAAGAAGTAACTTTATTAAATGTATATACTATTTTGAATCGGTATTTTTATCGGTGAACATGCCAAGGGATCAATTTTTTCCTCTTCCTTTTAATTCATCAGTTACAAATATTTACGTGATATGTAATATTTGTATTTAAAATAAAAACTTAATTATTGTTTATTTATAACTGACTTTTTATCTTATGAAGTTAATATGGAATTCTTTTCGAATGTCACTCACATATAAATTTTAATTATTTAAATATAATGTAATTATATTTTCATAGTTGATTATAATGAAGCACCTCTGCACACATTACGAGGATCGTGCAAATTAATTATTATATTTAGGATAGAAAAACTCCCCATTCGGTTGATAACGTAATGGGTGCCTAAAGCTAAACAGAAGTAATTGCTAGAAGTGGCTAGCACTAGCAGCATCTGTGATGTTCACGAGTATAAACACAAATCATACATATTTATATTATAACAGATACATGGCTATTCATTCGAGTACACCTGATTTGACATTAGCAGTCCATCCTTTTCTTTTCATAATATTATAACAAATACTAATAAGAGTTGTAACAATATTGTAGTACTTGTATTGTTATAGTTGTATTGTAATAATAATTGATTGATTTGTATTGTATAATCACAAGCAATCCTTTACTAAAGTCGTTAGTTGGCAGAATAGTGCAGACCAAGTATACTTCAGTATCTATGAAAGACATGATAATGCTGTCTAAGATGTGGTGTTATTTTATTATTTTTCATTAGTAATTTACATAAAATGCATAACTTCGTACTTTATTCTTTGCTGTAACGGTAAATAAATATTTCTTTCGTTTTGCCACTTAAATAGATCATTGAAGTCATATTATTAGTTTTACTACATTCTGAATTACAATTTTGTTCCCGCTTAAGTGTTTACAAATTATAAATCAACTTATAAGCCATAGATTGTTTAATACTTTTAAAATAAATTAAGCATAAGTTTCTAAATAAATTCTAAAATTTTTCATTAAATCAAAAATTTGTATCAACCAATACATAACGCTAAGTATAAAATTTTTAGATTAGATATATATGCTCTGGAATTTACTATATGTAATAATTCATTATATGAATTATTAAACACTTTGGTGACAACCTGAGAAACAAGCATACCTCATATAATACTAATTTGAATTTATTGAATAATTATTTTTTAAATATATTCCGTCATATTTATTAGAAATTCTTTAAGATTAAAATTACTTTATATTTGCAATTAATTCATATGAGAATTAAAAACTTTTTAGTAATTTATATATTTTATTATAAACTATATTGATAGTAGTTTAATAAATAAGTCATGGTAAATTATTATAGTTAAAATAATTAGCTGTATTAATGTATTAAACATTTAACAACATTCGTATTTGTGGTTTCACTAAATAAATCTGGCCCAATGATGTCATTAAATACACTAAGAATAAAAACTTCGTTTTCTTGTTTCTGATATAAAAATATAAAAATTTCTGATATATTTATCTCCAATAATTATAAAAAATTGTAATATTATTATTACTATTTTAAGTAAATTCAGAGAAAAATAAGAGTTATCAAATGATTTCAATTGAAGTATCAAATGATCAAATTATATTTAACGTTGATTTCTCTCTATTAAAATTTAGCTGTTTATCTGATTTCTACAACATAAATTTTCTAGCTTCAACCAGAATATAATGAATTTTCTGCAATGAGATGGCAGTTGATTTGAGGTAAACATATTTTAAGCAATATTGATTTTTTTGACAAATGTAATAAGTACTCTGAGTTAGTATTGATAATTACATCAAATTACAGTTGCTTAGTGAACGTAAATCTGTTAAAAAAAATAACTTAAGAATAATGATTTATTCAACTATTTGTATTGTGATTCCCGTATATTGTATTAAATATACGCCTGTATACATGAAATTTATTTACTATTGATGAAAAAGCTTTAATTTTTATTGGAACTATTTGAAAAAAATATATAACAGTAATTAGGAATTTTAAAATGGAATATGATTTAATAATATAATAATTTTCTTTTTCTTTTTAATATCTTTTTGGTATTATATCTCGGTAAGTATACAAAATACAGACTTTTTTTTCCATTAGACTTAATCTTTTAAAAGTAAGTTAATAACCACAGATAAAAATTTTAAAATTTACTATTTTTATATAATAAAAATGAACTATTTTGTACTCGTATAATTTACAAATGTTCATTTTAAAAATAAATATATAAATGAAATACTAATAATTATATTTTCAGCAATTATTTGTAATATTTTGAGATTTATGGATTCTATAATAAGAAAAATAATTACCCACTTGAATTTTTAGACAAATTTAAGTCAATATAATAATTAACGCATAAAGTAAATTAATTCAAAAATATTTAATCCATTTTTAAAGATGAAATATATAAGAATAAAATTCAATTTATATTTACAATATTTATTGTAATACGATATTTAAATTTATTTTCTGATATATGTGCTTTAAATAATGTTATTATCTAAAGATTTAGAGGATCATTCATAACTTGAAGCACATTTAAATGGTGAATGATTATTAGAACTTCAATTTTAACTAACTGCAACATTCAGAAATGTCATTTTATTGTCGTTTTATTGATATTGTCTGATGATAATTAAATTTGTTACTTTTCATTTCTTTTTTAAATTTATATTTCTGTTCGCTTCTTATTAATTTAATTCTCTAACATTATAAAAGTCGATGTATACAACCTTTATTAAGAAAATAATTATAATATTCAATCAAATTTATAAAAATCATTGCAATATAATGTAAAAAATTATATAGTACTTGAGCTAATTTTTATGTCTATTTCATATTAGCAATTGCTTTATTTAATAAATTAAGCATTTGAATTAATAACTCCAACAATACTTAACAGATAAATTTTTAAGTTAAATACTTTTATAAAACAAAATCTATTCCACAGGAACGATGATATTTATAATCAATGGATATTGACCTTATTCTTCACATGATATAATGAATTAGTTAAAAAAAAGAACGTAACACTTTCATTCGGTACTCATGCAAATATAAAAAGCCCAATTGGAAAAAGTAAGGAGCGGGAGTATATGACATTATGAATTGACGCATACGCTACTTGTCGAAAGTGTCTCGAGTGTCGATGAGCAGGCGGATGAAGGAGTAGGACGGAGGAGAGTAGGCAATTAGCCTTTTGATGGAAAGTTAAGTTAAAGCGGAAGCACCGCTCAGCAAGGTTCTTATAAATGGGCTATTATTTTGCGTTGTTTTGAATGTATGTAAGTAAAGGTATGTATTTGTGCGCGGTTCAACAATATTAGACGAGAAAACTGCCCAAATTTTAAATTAATGATATTGTTGAAGTAATCGTATTAGTAGTAATTTATTTAAAGAAGAATAATCTATATATATATATATATATATATTTATAATAGAACTTAATTAAGACATTGCTAAAGTACATGAATAATTATGTAATCCATAAGACATTTTATTAGAATTTGTTTCCAAAGTTAAATATAATTGTATTTCTGTGAAAGGAATTTCAACTTTTATTCGTGATTAATTACAATTTATTAAAAATACTAGACTAAGTTTTAAATTTAAATGCAGTATTTAATTTTATAAACTTAAATCTCATTTCATTAAAATAATATATATATATAATTTCTCTATTCATGTTTTTATTGAATTTAATTTATTTAAGATTAATTTTACTCTTTAATTTTATAAATTTTTAAAACCACTAATAGAATAAATGCTGTATAATTATAGTAAAAATATAAAACACTAATACAAAATTTATAATAATACACACACATATATATAAATAATAAAGGTTTATATATAGTTTATTTAAAGTAAAAATATGTAATTTGTAACACAAAATAAATAAAATGCATACATTATTAAAAAAATAGTTTCTAATAAATTAAGTTAAACAAAAGATATTAATATACGAGATGCATTCAAAAATAATCAAGCAGTCATCGATGATTTTAAATACTTATATATTTGAAACCTAATTAATAAATCCGCAATTTTACTAACAAATAATTAGAAGTGAACAAAACTTTAGTTTTTTAATTTTTTTAAGGCAGATATATATGCTGCAATTAAATGTCATGTTTATACTATTAGAGCATATACATTTGCAAAGATCTTAATCATAAAAATGTTATCTTTATATATACGAATAAGAGTATAAAAATAATATTAGCAGAAAAATTAATCATAATGAACTGCTATTAGGCAATAATATTTAAAATTATATTTTTAAGATATTATATGAAAATATCAATTGAAATAACTAAACTACCATAATAATTTTTATAATAAATATAATAAAAATAAGTATTCTACAATTTATAAAATATTTTTTAAATTGATTTAATTTTTAAATATAAAAAATGAAACAAAGAAATAAACAGCAAAATTTATTAATGAAAATTTAGAATTTTAACGCTTATACATTTAAAAGTTATTGAAAAAAATTATTTAATATTATAAATTCTTTCTATTCATTGTCTCATATCTATATATAGTACATATGCAATTTTGTTAAAATTTTCTCTATTCACATGTTTATTTTATCGTGTTTTTTTTTTTATTTAATTCACATCCACATAACGATGTAATTATTTCTCATGTTAATTACATATTTGATGTTTTCAATATCTTGGGTATCACGTAATTATATACAATATATTAAAAGCATTACGTTAAAATTATTATTTTAACTATTGCGTATATAATATAATCCATAATACAAGAAAATATGTATGTAAAATAAAGGCATGAGAACTTGATTATAACTGTAAATATATTAAGAGGATTAAACTTTTAATTTACAATCCTGTCATGTATATATGTTATTGATAGGCCAGTATTCATACGTAGGGATTACATAACAAATGCTAGTATCACTATTTGAATATTTAACCATATACCTAAACTTATCCTTATATGTACAGTGAACAAATTGCTGTTTCCAGTCTAAGCAGGCTAAATAAAAAATTGTATTCATTAAATTTAAGAGAGCATTACACCATCAAGAATATGTGTTAAAACTGAATTCAGTTACGTAATGTATAGGAAGATTGAAAGTTTAAAACCTTTCTAAAAACTAAGAAGAAGCTGTATAAATGCAAAAAAATAATGTGTTTAAAATAATTTTTATAAAAATCAAAAACTGTTAATAATAATCTTATAAATTAGTCTATATTTAAAATTTAATATTTATTATATACTTAGAAAATAAGTAATACTTGAAGATATAGGAATATTTTAATAACAATTATTTATATGCTTCTAAACCTATGAACATTTAAAATTCAACCTTTATTAACTAGTTTTAAAAGTAACTAGTATATAAGCAGTAAAGAAATATGCTTAGAAAAAATAACGAAATCTATTATCACTAATTCGGAGAATTAATTGTGTTATGTGTGAATGAAAACGTGTGATAAATTTGGAAGGATTTAATGGAATTGGTTTAAGTTGTTCTGTGGTTCAAGTTTCAAGTAACATTATATTTAATTCTTAACTAAATTATCATTATTAATTAAAACAATAATATTTCTTCTTAAATATAATTTAATATTAGTTTATATTATTAAAAATTTCTAATATAAATATTTGAATGGATAGAAAAAAACTATAAATTAAATTCCTTATCATTCCTAGAATATAAATTAACTATACATTTTAATTTATTATTTAGTTTTAATAATTATTTACATTTTAATAATTATTTAGCACATAAAATTACAAGAATAAAAATTTTAATTTCATTCGAATTTGTATATTATATTATCTTATAATTATTATTATGATTATCTATAAATAATGTATATATTACAAATATGATAAATCAGAAGATAAAGAAGATAAAGAATTGTCTATATAGAAGAAACAAATCCAAAAATAATTTGTATATTTTGAAACATATTTATTAAAGTAAATGGAACTAATAAAAAATTATACAAAATAAATTCCTTTTGCCTATGTAACATTTTCAATACAAAATTTTACATGGAGCTTTAATACTTTACAGAAACTATATCTGAGTTTCATATTTGTATATACATCCACCTTTCCCCACTACTCAATGCTTGCTTTGTCAATCTATGTTTCTAGTTTAATATATACAAATGAGTTGTACAAATAAGAGAAACAAAAAGAAAGAATAGGAAAGATGCAATATTTAGAACACATATTATACATATAATATAGCCAAAGTTATAACAGATATAATAGTCTTGGCTTTTAGACTATAATACAAATAGTAGCGAGGTATTTTTTCCTTATGAAGAAGAAAAATCCATACTTATTAGGAAGAAATTCGATTATTTAAATTTCTTTTTTTTATTTATTAGTGATGATTATTAATATAAGAAAAATTCTAAGCACATTAATATATTAATTTAATATTTTTATATACCTTCTCAGGATCGTACGCTTACATCTAATTAGTAATTTAGTAGCTCTAAAGTCATTAATAAGGATAAAGGCTCTGTAACCCTATTTGAGCTGAAAAATATTATATTTCGATAAAACAAATTTAATTGATGCCTTTTCATATTTCTTGGTCTATTTACATATTATAAATTTTATTGAAATATTAAACTTTAGATTTGATGACAATGACTCATATCCTTTATTTATGTAAACAAATTTAATTTCATAAATTTGTTCTAATAAATTATACTAACTAGTGAAACTGCTTAAGTAATATATGAATAGTATTTTATGAATAATATTAATACAAATAAAAAGTGGATCTGAGAATATATATATATATATATTATCGTAACTATCATATTATTATTTTTTTTTAATTTATTGTATGATATTTTATTATTAACTAAAATAAAAATATTAATAACAACAATATGCTAATACTCATAGTCTTAAAAGATAATAAAAATTTATGCTTTAATTATTTTATATAATTTAGTATAATTATTTGTAAAAAAATTTAAAAAAAAATCTTGTAATCTAGTTATTAAATTTTAATTTACGATTTCTTTATGAACTGCGCGATATATACAATTACAAGATATAGCCATCCATAACAACAATCTTTCCTCCTTTACTTCCCGTAGAAGTGAAAAAGTAATACGAAATGAGAATTTAATGAAACCCTTCGAAGTCTACTCTTAAAAAACGAATGAGATATTTCAATCCTTCTAAATAGAATTTTAATGATGAAGTTATGAAAAAAGCATTTTTGAAGGAAAAAGTACTGCAAATTAATGCACGTTATGTATATTTGTGAAAAATCAATCTACTTTTCGATGTCAAAACAGAAAAGCTTTTAATGAGAATTAATTTTAGAAACAAAAGAATTTTTTTACTTTCAACCTTATCTTCAATATTTGAAATATTATTTGAAAAATTAAAAAAAAAAATTTTGTTAAATTGATTAAGAGAACAGTATTTTCGTAACCTGTTAACATACAATTGGTTGATTTCAATTGTAAAAAATTCGTTTCTCTCATCCTGAACGATTTAACAATCATTTAAGAAAGTATCATTGAACATATTAACATAAAATTATTTTGAGATTAATATTATAAGTAACTTAAAATAACTTTTAAGCTTAAAATTTAATAAAAAATAGATAAATTATGGAAATATGTTTTGAATCGATACGGAATAGCATAAAACTTTTTTGATTTATAAAATCTAAAAAATTTCTTTTTTGTTTGAAAATTTAATCATTTTTTATTATAATGTTAATTTATAAAATAAAATTTCAATTAATAAAATTGACTACCAATGTTCAAAAGTTTTTATAAATAATATTTTTAAATCTAATAATATATAATGTTCGTATATAATAAGTATCTTTTATTTTTCATTTCATTGTAATATATTTAAAATTAAGTTTAAATATTTATGAGACAAAGAAATTTTTATTTGAAACTTTAAATTATATATACATATATATTACAAATATTACCAAATGTTTATCAACGATCTGTACCGTATTGTCATTTTTCATCATTCATAAGAAATGAAATTTATCTGTTCAAAAATTATTTTCAAAAATTTTTATAAATGTCTATTTAAGTTTAATAACAAGAAGTAAATATTTGTTATAATTAATTAAATTATATAAATTAATTATTATAATGTTAACAAAAAAATAATTCTTATAAACATATATTAAATCTAATAGTTCCATTTATAAAAAATGACATTCTTTGCATTATTTATATACATATATATATTGTAAATAATACAATTATATTCTAAATAAAATGTAATAATTTTATTTTAAATAATATTTATTCATTAAAAACTGTAGTTAAATATATCATATACTTGTAGAGTCAGGAACCTCTAAATTGGTATTTTAATATTCATCCGTGTTACAAATCATTATATTAAATATATTATTGAACCCGCTATAAACATATAAATAAAAAATTGTTACTATGAAATTTGCTATCTACAAGTTTATGAATACAAATAATTAAATATATAATATATTATAAAAATATTAAATATATAAAAAATATAACGATTAAAACTATCAGAAGTATTGAAGTTAAAAGTATTGAATTAGTTTTAAAGTGATCAAATAATATTTAAAATGATATTTAAAATTTTAACATTTCCAAGTTATTTATTATAATTATAAAATACTTAAATAATTATAAACGTTAATGCTTATGTTGAAAAATATACTTTGTAATAAAAATGAAATCGATTGTAAAAATAATGCCTATTTTTACTGAAAACATTTAATTTTGTTCGTTACATACTTATTAATGGTGAAATATTCAAAATGTGTATGGATATTAAAAATTCTCATTTTAATATAATTGTTTTAAAACATTATAATAATATAAAAACTTTAATTATAACAAGAACTCAAGTTATTATTCTTGCACGTATTCTCACATTCTATTTGGACGTAATTTTATTTGCATATTATAATACAAAAGGAAGTAATACTTGTTCCCCCATCATTATGTGTTACTTTCTAGGAAATACTTTAATATAATACTAGAGACGAAAATATATTATATAATATCATTGTTATATCGCATTAAGAAAGTCAAAATGTAATGAATGCTTTAGATTTTATAAATATCAATTAAAATGAAAATTATAATATTTTTGATAAGTTATTGATAATGAATCAATTGTAAAGAAATTATGTCTATTTATAATAAAATTAGTTATATTATGAACTATTTAAAAAACCATAGAATGTATAAGGATAACAGTTAATTCAATTAGAAGCTTTAAATAATTTATTTAGTGGTGAGCATTATATATAGGATATTTCTTTATGAAGTTTACATTTCTTTGCACAATTATTTAGGTAATATTATTTGTATTATTATATTTTTACGTTATTTAGAAGCAGACAGTATATAATACAATCTGTCTTGAATTCTAGTATGTTAAGTTGTTTAAGTATTATTCATTTCTTTCATGAATTATAATATATATATATATATATATATAATTCTTTCTAGATAGATATAATGAATAATAGGACAAAATATAATGCTTACCATGATACTATATAGAGAAATATTTTCCAATATTTATATTATTAAAGAAAAATATTACAATTCACTTTTCACTATAATGAATTCTACTATTGCTTAGGTTGTTTAGCATTTTAACTTTCAAAAATATCAGAAAGTTGTGATTAATATGTTACAGACTTAATGTTCATTATTCTTATATTATTACTGAAACTTAGATAAATTAATATAAGAACAATGTTCACATTAATAAATTATTATTTAATATTAGTTCTACATTAAAGAAAAATTTAAATAGGATATTAAAAAATTAATTTTTGTATTTATATTAATTTTTATTATCAATGAAATGTTATAGACAATTTTAATATGAATTTCAGCTTGTATTTGATTATTAATAATAATATAAAGTATTTAATTTTAATGTAATTATTATAATTATATTCAATTGTTAATTGAATATCTTAAATTTAATTAAAAATTTAAATTTAATTAAATGTTAATAGCAATACCAGTAGATGTTATCTACAAAAATAATTTTAATCTCTTTCAATTATTACTACGATAGTGCACATAGCAATGAATTTCTTCTCATGACCTTTGTGTCGTATTGACTAAGATCTATATCTTTAATTCATATTGCATCGTAACAATGCTCATAATATAATCTAATTTATAATTTCGTTTCGTAATGATGATTAATTAATGTTTTATTTGGTCAATTATTTCTTATTAAGTTGTGATGTTCTTATAATGAAGATTAACTCATGCAAACTTAATAGATATTAACTTTTCCATTGCTAATAAAAGGATTTATATTTCAATATTTTTATTAGTCAGTTGGAAATACATGAAAGTTATTAATAAATTTGATGTTTTATTAAAAAATATTTTGCAGAAACTCAGAAAATGTGTTTATCATTTTACGTTACAGCAATACAATTTAACATAATTTAATATTTAATATTATTAGAATAATTTGTAATAAAATATTTTCAAATATCTTAGCCTTTTACTTATCTTTAACAATGAATAAAAAATATATGCGTATTATTATTGGAGAGTCTATTAATTATTATATAACACGGATAAGCTATTTTTATTTTTAAATGGATGATTAACGTTTCTTTTTTTTTTATTTGAAGCTTTAAATCATAATCATTTTAATCTATAAAAATATATATCTTGAATAGTTTATAATTTATTATATAAAGTAAAAATTTTAATATTTTTCAACACTCATTTTATAAGTTTATTTAATAAATACAAATTATAATATTAATTATTATAATTAACAAATTTTAATAAAATAATAAATTTTTATCTTTGAAATAAAAGTAAACTTTAACTTTTAATAAAAACTACCGTTGTCTATTAATTTTCCCTTATATATTAATAGCATGTACGTAACATACAAATAATGTATTTGGTAACACCTGCAGAATTTAAAAGCATTACTTTATATAAATATATAAAGTAAGTAACCGTTTACTATCATTACATTATTTTTTTAAATTGGATTGGTTATTTACACCACTATTCTATTTGAATTAGGCATTTATATACGTAAAGTAATTAATGTTCTACAACTATATTATTTTGAATATCGATGTATAAAAATAAATTACGCAATTTATGCTAGCTAATGAAAAACCATTAATGATAAATACTAATTATACAATACATTATAAAATAAATTTATATTTTGCATGGTTGTTTATATGAACATTGTTACAATTGTAAACAAACATGAATGTATTAGGGTCTTTCTATAATTAAGAGTATTATCAATACCTGCGTTAAATAATAAGGCTAATCAAATTAAATTCGATTAAGCTAAGATGAACTAATTGATTAATCAGCTTTATAAAAGACACTCTATATATTTAATGTAAATTAAAATCTTTATTGTACGATATTTAATTCATTTTAATATTCAAAAACATTTAATTATATCATAATTATACATGTAGTGTTATTACCTATTTGATTTAAAAAAAATTTTATTTGATCAAATGCTTATTACATATTTTTAAGAAATTTATTTTATTTCCATTTAATTAACACGAAATTTATTGTACTTCTTTAAAAATAACCAGATATAAACCCGATGAAAACAAAACGATAACAAAATTGCTATTAGTATTAAGACTGATAAAAGCGTTAATGTTCTGTTCTCGTGTTAATTATCCGAAAGGAAATTTTTCAATTAAATAATTCGAAGAGATCAATATCAAACAAATACATTCTTTGGCTTTTATACATTTGCAGAATGCTTCACGTGTTTAACGTGTACATGTATTACAAACTGATAGATTATGGATTTAATGTTTTAGGGTTACAAGTTATATTTTATAACGTTTTTGCTTCTCTGATTAACGATGTCGCTATTACTAGTCCTAAAGGGGGCATAGACAATGTCTTTGAGACTTGCGCAGTAGATCCTTAAGCTTCTTGGCCCTTTCTACGTGCACTTTCAATATATAATTTTGCAAGGTGTTCAAATAATTACCGATAACACTAACACATTATTTAGAACAAAAATTATAAAATATTGATTTTTTAAAATTTCGTTTATGGGTAGTGCATGGAAAATCTGTTAACATATTAATTTTGTTTCTGTTAATTAAAAAGAGAAAGCATTAAATTATATATTTAATTTTTTTCACCCAATTAAATATCTCTTATTAAAATATTGTAATTAATATTTTTTTGGGAATTCAGTATAAAAAAATCATATTAAAGACATTTCTTTTTAAACTCTATATATATGTATATGTATGTAGTTGAAATATCTAATGAAGACCTATTAACTGATTATATAATACAAGATTCATATAACTTCGAGTTTATTTTGTTATGCGCGTAAAAGTAAAGAAACAATAATATGACAGTATGTTTAATACTTCATTTTATGTATCAACGATGCGTTGATGCATTGGTTACATTCATGATCAAATTATGCCCAGCGCCATCTGAGTACCTTATGTGAAGTATTAAGATTATGTGTCCTCATAGTATTTACTTTTGTGTGCAAGGTTGATGTCTCTCAAAGTCATTCCTCATGCTCGAATATCATCGATGAGCAAACATTACATCACTCTTGCTTAACAATATGAATATATTTCATTATTAATAAATGTTTAAATGTAATTAAGGTAATACTTCTATATAATGACGATATAATGACGTGGACTCAGCATATATTTCATTCGCTATTTAGTAAAATATTAAAATGAGATAGTGTATCATCGACGAATTTAATAGCAATTGTATGAAGTAGCAGTAGTTACCATAAAATATGATAAAATATCTGGATATATCTCATATATTTACAGATATAAACTATCTTAAAAGTTCAATAGTCGGTAAAAAAAAATGTATGAACCTTTGTCAAATACACTTATATACATGTGATTTATAATGTCAATGTTACTATGTTTCAAGATGAAAATAGTAAACGTTATAATATTTTTATATAAATAATAATGATCCTATGATTAGTAAACGATCATAAAAATAAGAAATTTGAATAAGCAATATTTGTGAATTAATATTATGTCAATTATTATATTAGAAATAAATATACTTATACTTGTAGATGTACATACTTATATATATAATTGCGAAATATAAGATGGTAATAAATGTTTTTTTGTACTAGACAAATTGAAATAGTAAAAAAAAAAAATGGTGCCATTTATACGTATATTAAAATGAAAATACTTAATATAAAGTAATTTGACAAAACTAAATAATAGTAAATATCATTTGCTGATAAATATTGCAATTTTTGTTATTATTTTTAGTATTTTTCTTATTTCTTATTAAAATTAGAAATCAGAATTTTATTTGCATTTTACTTCTTTTGTTCTTATTATCAATATCATTACAGCTATCATCTTTATTATTGTCTTTGCCAACGCCATTATTATCATATCATCACAATTACAATCACTATTGTTATTACTATTACAATTTTCTTTCCATGTAAAGTTTAATAAATGTATAATCACTTAATATGTACTCTTCATCCTACTGAAAAATAAATTGATTTTATAAAATCTGAGGTTAAATTATTTAGAATTATTTTTAATATCTAAATGCATTTTAAGTTTTATTTTATGTTATAATATTTTAAGTTTTATATTTAGTGATCTTGTAAGTATGGTACAAGATTTGCATAAATTTTTATTTTATTTTATGTAAATTTTGTTGCTTGGTGGCTAACCTTTATGTTATATAAATTATTTTTAATTATTTGTATATTGAAAGATTTAAATATATATATATATATAGATTATATGATATATTATTATAAATAAATATTAGTAAATATAATCATAAGTAATTCTTAATATAAAAACTGTTTATAGATAAATATTATTATTTATATTAACATAAAATCTGAAGTAAATGCACTTACTGCTTAAGCTAACAGAAATTGTTAAAAATCTATTTGTCAAATTTAATAGAATAAGAGAATGCAAATGGGTTTTATAGTTTCCTTTAATGTATTACTAAATTCTCGTTGATAACAATGTGTACCCGTTCCATAGCTAATTACTATTGCGTTGGATATAGATGCACTCTTTGAAAAAATGAAAGTGAGTGTGAATTCGCATACTTATATTTTTTTATATCGTCAAAGATTAAAATTCGCTGATTAATCAATTTCAGTTCGTGTGAAACTTTCAAGAGCCATATAAAAAAAAGCCCGACAGCCTCACTTTCTACTTGTTCATCAGTTGTCGAAAACCACGATATGAATTAGTATTGATATTGATACCACTTTTAATGTGCTCATTTGTGTTTGCTTTTTTATAATTTTTCCAGCGGTATTTTAAGCTTTATATTTATCGATGTTTAAAAATTGCCATTAACTATTTTCGAAAAGAATATTATTTTTTATATATTTTTTATATACTTTTTATAGATTTTTATTTCTATTTTTAAAGATACTTGAGACATTAATATTTTTCGTATTTTTCTAAAACCTATAAAATTCTATTAATTTTTAAAGTAAATTAATTTTGTCAAATTTCGCGCTATAAATATTTGTTTTATTAAAAATATACTTTATTATTACTATAAATTAAAATTATACTTAATAAAAATGATTAGATATTTATGTTAATCAAATAATGTAAATGGTATTTATAATTTTTCACTTATTTTATTTAATAGTGTATTTAAAATTGTTTATTTAATATTGATTTAAAAATAATAAGTTGCTGTTTTACTAAAACAAAAAGCTAAGTATACAACTTTTTTTTATCTTACAGATTATTGTGTAAATCACTAATCAAGTCTAGATTAATTTAATACTTTATTTTATTCTGTTCTTATATTTTTATTCAAAGGAGGTTTCAATTTACAATTTATGCAGTTTATGCAACATTGCAGTTTTATTATAAAAAAAATTTTAATTCACGTGTTTTTTTTTTTAATTACATTCTTAAATAAATAAATAATATTTTTAGCTAATAAACTGAAAGTATTTTTATCATATTTTAAACATATTAAATCATATATTATCAACATAAACTCGTATTTATTAAATCATATGATAAATCAATTTTAAATAAATATTTGTCTTTTAAATATCTATAATTTAAAAAACGTAAAAAATAATGGAACTTTTAACTTTTAATAAGTCATTATTAATTTAAATTTTCAAAATTAATAGAGTATTTAAATTGGGTACATAAATAGCAAAAAACTATGTATATGATAAATTTGTTTACAAACTAAAATAGAGAATAGTGGAAGATGATTCAGGAATGAACTACTCCCACCGTCCCACCAACCAGAAAAATTGTTTAAAATATTTTGTTTGTTGCTGTTATAGTTACGTTTACAATTTTACTGTTCAGCCCAGTAAAATAATATGATATATTCGAAGTGGCAACCGGAAATAATGAAGTAATAGCTAATTTCCCTTATGGTAGCTTTGAGTACTTATTAAAGCCCTTTCGCTTCCGTCGTTCTCCTCTATTCATGTGAAATGAATTTATTCCCTTTAATTCTTTTCAAAACTATGACATTCTTTCCGATCCTTTCTCTACCTTCCCCTCTCTTCTATACGTGCGTTTTCCCCTTTTACCGTTTCGGCGTTATGTGTACAGTGATTGTAATTATGCATAAAGCGATTATACCGAGTAATCAGTGCCTATATGTAACTTATCTTTTGACATTACACAATAGACAAAGTTTTTATTTTTTATTAGTGAATTAAAATTTTAGTTTTCCAAATATATTTTTTTTATTAATTTTTTCCGTTAGTTTAATTGTCATTTTTTAATTGGATTTGAAAATATCAAGTAATAAAAAATTTAAATGACTGGTGGAAACTTTATCGACAAAATTAATTTTATATATTTTTTAATGTATTTCTATCGCTATTTATTTATTTCTCTTTACAAAAACTTGTAATATTTCTTATATATTATCGATAGTTTACCATTTTTAATAAAAACTCGCTGATTTTGCATTATATTGCCTAAAATTCAATTTAATAACGAACTAAGAATTCTTTATATATAGTAATTTATCTTTATTGGTATTTATTTATTACAGATCTCAAAGTGTTCAAATCAATTATTGTTAATTGAAACTCCAGTGCACATTCTTTTAGAATTATTTTTAAGAATGAAAATAAAATTTATTTTACATTTAACTAAATTAATAATTCATGCATGCATTTTATACCATGATGTTACATGTATTATATACGCGCGCGTGTGTCAAATAAAAAGTTACTTGCTTATTTGGAAAAGGAAGTTTGATACGAATGAGAAACATTCCCTTATAAATTTAAATATTATTTGGGTTCATTTTATAGTAGTAAACAAAAACGAAGAGTAACAACGTAATAATATTTTTTAGAAAAAAATCTGTTCTCGTTGATAGTAGATTTATTATGTATAATTTATATTTATATAATATATATTTAATTTATTCTTAACCATACGTAAAATTTTTCAAAAATTGTCCCACTTTTTATTTAGAATATTATTTATTTTTAATAACTTTTTATTTAAAATAAATTTTTATGTAACATATTCTTATTTAGAATAACCCGTTCATTAGAAATATTTATATATTAATAGAATTAAGAAAAAAAATAATTTGTGATTAAGAAATTAATATTATTTTTATTTAATAAACATCATTAAAAATAGTTTAATAAAAATTTTAATATTTCATTATTTTAACTGTAAACAATTTTCTTTTTAAAAGTTTATTGCTTGTAATTCTTAGCTTATATTGTAGTTTCACTATTGATAAGTAATAAAAAGATAATTTTTAAATATAAGGATCCGGTTTTATTATCTTATTTAATATATTCAGTAAATGATATGATTAAACAAATTTTAATTTAAACAATTTTACGAGAATATTTAATTTTACAATTCATATAGGTTCCTAGTTTCTAAATAGTCTCAATATACCAATATAATAATAATAAAAAAATGAAATATATCAATTAAAAATAGTTTATTAAATTCATTAATTTTGCTTTTTCGGCTTAATATTTTTAATATATTTTATGAATATTTTACTTATATTTCGATTTAGTAAGAGAGTTCTAATTGATTAATTGTTGTTTAAATGGTGACACTTGATTTATTTTTTCTATGTAATGATGCAGAAGTGAGATAGCAGATTCGAATAACACCTAGGGAAATGTGTCCATTCAATGTGTTAGTATGATTGATTATGCACTGTATTAGATTCATGCAAATAAGAAATTATAGACAACAGTTACTATGCGTATATTTTTGTTCGCCAACAAATGAGAGAAACGTTATGAAAAAAAAATTGTTCCACCTTTTAAGAAAGTTTAACTTTTGATGATGGAGGGCGATAATGGTTGTAGATGCGAAATATAAAATGCCCGCTAATTGGATAAGTATAAAATCTTACTGAGAAATATGTTAATATATACCGATGTACAGTTGTAAACATGAAAAAGTTCCGAAGAAATGTAAAACTGATAAGGTAATAAAATCTATTTGTAAAATTAAAAATACGAGTAATATTAGTTGATTAATAATCATGCTTTAAATAACTATTATCATTAAACTATTATATATATATTTAAAATTTCCATTCTGTTTGGGATTTTAAACCCGTTTTTAAAAATTCTCCTCGGTGTGAGTGAGGAGAGACAGATAGTGGAAAGAAGGAGATAGAAGTAGGTTCCAAGAAAAGTCTTCAAACTGTATTTAAGATAATTTCAATAGTTGTTTATTTATTAAATTTAATATAATTTTAATATAATAGGTATTGATATTGTAATAATGAAAGACAAAAAGAATTGTGAATTGAGAATTGAGATTTGAAATTTATAAGAATTATAGATATTTATTTAATGGAAAAATGTAATAGGTGTAGGATATTATTAAGAGTGTATTTATAATTAGTTGAGTTACCTCTGGCAAAATAATTAAGGCTTTGTATAAACTTAGTATGAGTGGCTGCAGTGAATAAGTCGTGCTTATCTTCTGCCTTTCTGTTTCTTAGTGAGTGGGATTGTTAATAAATCTATAATAAATCTATATGTATTAGTTATTAATCTGTCCACTGCTTAATGAGAGCAGATTCTTTGTGAGATATATGTGTTTAGTGATTGCGCGCTACTTAAATGAGTAGTATTGTAAATAAATATATCTAAATTCACGTAGAATATATTATTCAATGATGCTTAATGAGCATCAATGCAATACGGTTAATGTTCCCTTGCCTCGTTTAATATTATGTACTTATAAAACTACCAAGTACAATGATGAGAGTAATGGTGCCCAAATTGAGGTGTCAGAAGTAATTGTCGTATTGTCCGTGCGTTCGTATTTATGTAGCCGGTCACTTCTTCGTTTTCCTTAACAAGGGTCAGTTTAGTCAGTTTCAGTCAGTTAGAAATTTTCCAATGTTCTATTGATTTTGATTGGTGGGTTTAAGTATAGAATGGTTAGATTATAAAGGTAAGAATTAGAAGGAAAGGGAGATAAAATACATAGTTGACAAACTGTTGATAATGACATTAAGATTATAAAGGTAAAAATTAGAAGGAAAGGGAGATAAAGTACATAGTTGACAAACTGTTTATAATGACATTAAAGTGAATTACTATTTCCAAGTTTTGTCGGTCATAATACACACGTACTAGATAAATACTTTCAATTATGGAAATATTAAAGGAGAGAGCTCGTATATCAAACGGAATCTTGAACACATTCTATTTTGATAAATTTAACATTTATTATATTTTCTTTTCCTTAACCTTCCATAAATTGTTCTTGTTAAAGTTTATGTGGAAAGAATTGTTCTAAATAAAAATGAATTTTTTAGTTCTTAACATACAATCTTTTATCCTTTTTCTTTTGCATAGTCTATTATACAGACAGGTTTTCATCTATAAATAAGTAAAGAAATTAAAGTAATGCTCTTATGACAACTTCAAACATAGTTGAGTTTTTAAAAAAGCAAATTTCTTGATATGTGAAAAATCATTAAAAATACAATTATTATTGAAACGTCATTTACAGTATTATTAGTAGTTTTTTCATACTTCGAAATTCATAATGTATTTAAGTATTACTAATATTGATATTTTATTTATATATAAGATATTTAAGTTAAATAAATATTAGATATTTGTAATTATTTTTTTAAAAAATTAACCGATCGATTATGCAATCTATATTATACATCTATATAATACATATAATCTATATTATATAAAATATATAATTTGAATATGGGATTATAAATAAATATTATTCACAAGAAACAAACCATAAACATGATTTAATAAATTTATTTCGAACAAGAATACAGAATAGAAAATGATTTAGTTTCAATCATATAAGCGAAAATAAAATATTTACATAAGATAAAAATTATTTTATAAAGATATTTTATTTAAAAAATATTTTATTAAAATTAATAAATAGTAATTACAAATACAAGTAATATGATTAAAAAGCTAATTTATAACTGTATATCTTTATAAAATATATAAAATCGAATTAAATTTTAATGAGAATGTTTGAATAATAATGAATAATAAGAATAATAAAAATAATGAGAACGAATTTAAAGTACAAATGAAATAAATAGTATAATTTAATTTATTTAAAAAATGTAATTTGTATACTTACACAATAAATTTAATTTTGTACAATTATAAATTCAGTTTTCTTAAATTTCTAAACAAATTGAGGATATTCTAATTAAATTGTATGATAGTAAAGATGACTTTAATTAAAAAAAAGGATTTATGGTGAATTAAATTTTTTCATTACAAAATACGTTTTAATTTAAAGAATAATTTTTAACATAATTTAGTTAATAAATTAGTATAATTAAAATTATTAGGATTGTTATAATATATATATATAGCACAATTATAAATCATTTTAAGATAGTAATATGATCATAAACAGAAATGTTATTAATTGAATATTATATCCTATAATAATCATAAAAGTTTATAGATTGAATTAAGTCTTTATAATATTAATTAAATATTTTTTTATAGACAACTATTATAAATTTTTATTTATTACTATTATTATAAATAATTAAATATCATAATCTTTTAATGTATATCTATTAAATTTTATTGACCCAGTGAATTATTGTCTAAAAAGTAACAATTAATATGTAAATAAATTTAATTACAAAAGTGATTGATATTTCACGAAAAAAAATAATAAAATTAATAAATCTTGTATTTAAAAAATGATTATAATGAACTAAACCTTTTTATAATTACAGCTGTAGTTTAGGATGTTTAATAAATTCAGTAGTTTTGAAAATATTCAAATTATATTGAGATTTATAATTATCAAGATACAAATAATTTAATTTAAAAATTGCTTTATTTTCACATTTTATGCTATCAAAAATTTATAATTTATATAAAAACTTGAAATCATTTTAATAAATAGTAAACAGTTATTTTTTCTGATATTATAATTTAATTAAGTAAAAATAATAACAATATTATAAAATATACTTTCAATATATAATTTTACAAATAAAATTTAACGCTTTGATATTACCGTATATCGAAAAATTTATAAAATATAATAATAAACCATTATTTAATTAAAATTAATAACTATTTTTTCATAAGATAAATCGGTTATCAATAATTACATTTTTATTACAGAATAATAAAATTAATATAAAATATTTATGAAAAGATATATAAATTAATAAGCAACTTATCGACTGTATATAAATCTTTATCAAATATAATAACAATTTTTCCTTATTTTTAAATGTTTTTTTTTAAATTATATCAATTATTTAGGAAGTAATATTATTTTACGCAAAACAGAAAATGTTGCGATAAAAATATTCTTATTAATAATGTTCACATTCCTATTCTAAATTTTTGTATTATCATTATAAATTATCATATTTTTATTATAAATTTACATATAGTCATCTCAACTTTATTATAAAATTCGCAAATATATTCACTTTGTGAGTTAATTTTTCTGATTTTTATAATTTAGTAAGCTTATACTTATATAATATTTATATATTTTCTTGTCTTTGAATTTGTACTTATTGTTAATAGAACATTCACAACAATATTCTTTTAAAATTTTTATTTATGTTATGTATTTTTTCAAGCTAGTTTTAATAATTAATAACAAATTTTTCAAGTTATGATCCATATAAAATATTTTTAAAAATTAATTGTTTTAAATGTACAAGAATCGAGCACAGATAATTTATAAGAGTTGTTCAAGAAACTTGAACTTTCTTCTTATGAAAGAAAAGGTAGGTATATACAAAATGTAGTTCTAATAAAAATATAAAAATATTTATGTGTCTAATTCTTTGTCTGCAATTTATATTTTTAAATAAATTGGTGAGAAAATAGTAAGAATATTATATTATTTCTAATCCTTATAAATTCAATATTTTTAAATTGCTTAATATTGTTGTTTTTGCACTCAGTATATTTAAAAATATTTAAACTTACCATTTACTTTAATACCATTATAAAAAATCTTTTGAGTCATTAATATATATCATATATTTCGCTTCTTCCTTCGATACTCCAAGTATGAGGTCACACTAAAATGATCAGTACATGATAAATAAATATTGATGACGAATTAAAAAGAGTTAAAAAATAAGATACAAATAATAGGGGCATTGGTCTCACATAAAAACAAACAATATCACAACGCGTTTTCTTATACGACCTAATAATAAATTATAAAATATTAAAATTCCATATATACATTTTTTTTCATGTAAATAGATATATTGATAAATATAATTATTTTTATACTTTATGAAATCCGAATTTATTGAAAAAATAATTAATTTGCATATTTTATTAGTGTTGGTATCTATTGTTCTAAATAATAATTTTTATTATACAATTATCCAAGTGTTGTTTTTTACTTTTATAAAAGCATGCCATTGTACAAAAAATAAAAAGATTTTTTAAATAAAAAAATTATATGTAAATATTTATAAAATTGAAATAATTGTTCTAGGAATGTATGTGCATAGTAAATTTTATGCTTCTTCGCTATTGTAATATTAAAAAACATTGTTTATAACCGCTACGGTTATAAAAAAAATATAAAAAAAAGATAAGGAAGCAAAAAATAAAATAAATGAAATACTAGCATTTTAAGTTGTCTTTCGATGGTTTCGAATTTGAAGTTTTATATAAATGCATCTACAGTACTATAAATTAAGAACAATTATTTTATCGATAATTTATTTTCTTTTCTATTAATTGTCTTATATTTAAGATGATATGAAAAAAGTGCATCTATAAGGAAATAAAAGACTGTACAGATACTTAACTGCATTGTCAGTTGGATTTTGTTAAGTAGATATTTGATAAACTAACGGATAACGGACGTTGCTTTACTAACTGTGGCCCTGTTTTTAACCATGTCTGAACATCCTCCATAAAAATAGCAAAAGAACAATTCAGTTAGTCCCTAGTATTCTAGGTTCACTTTTATTATTACTATACCTATCCGTAATCTTATTGTATTTACTTTTATATCATCCTTTGTATTTTTATTTCACCCAAGTGTATTTACTCTTAATTTGTACTCTTAATCTATTTTCATGTGATCTTAGTATTAATTTTGTATCCCCTTCTCTTCTTGAGATTCTTCTTTTACATCTTGATTTTTTAGAATTGTATATACTATTTTTAAATACATTTCATCTTAATCTAGCGCATCTTATCCAGCACAATACTAACATTTAAATTATCTTATTATTTTAACTAAATGTGTAAAGCAAGCCACTTTGTTGATTAAATCGTCATAAATGATCTTTTATATCGTAATGTTAGTATTTGTATTATGATCATTTTTATTAAATTAAAATATACAATAACGTTTTAATAGTTTACCGGATTTAGTTGTGAAAAGAGTAAAATCAATTTATTTTCATATATTTGTAAAAACATAATATTTCTTTTTACTTTTACATATTTAATATTTTTTAATTCATTTTTATTCTTTTTGAATATAATTTATAAAATTTTCGATGAATCTATTTTTGACAAACGTTTATTAATGATATAAATAAATTTCAATTTGATGAAATAAAAATAGTATATATATCTTCAAAAGATATTTACATTAATTGATCATCCTTGATAAAATTTATTATCTCTAAACTTAAAATATGTTGTTTGCTTTTATCAAATAACTACGAATATTTAAGTTGGAAAAATGCAATTTATCAATATATTAAATTTTAAAATTGTATTATTTTCAATTGCATAGATTAATTACTATAAAACTGAAGTTGTAAGTAAAACGTCATTATTATGGCCATTAGAGCCAAAGACACAATTAGCAAATAGTTGGGGAAATATATTTTATTAAATTTTCTTTGCCGATACCTTTTAAAGTGACATTTAGCATTAGCAGTATTGTAATATGTATATTTAATGTTATCATTAATTAATGTATTTTTTAAATTGTAACTTGAAAGGTTTAAATTCAATTTTATTTTTATAAATCTATATCGACTCTAGTATTTATTTTATTGTAGTAATATTTTATAAAAACATTAAGTTATTGATAATTTAAGTGGTAACACAATTTATAATGAATAATATCTTTACCTATAACGTACTAAAAAATTATAAAATCAATCAGAAGGAATACTCAAATAATAATAAAAAAATGTATAGCTTTTAAATACATATTTGCAAAAAAACTGCATAAGTTTCTATCACATATAACGCCCCCGTTCAATAAAATGAAAATGTCATTAGATCGTAATTTTTATATATAAATATAAATGTAATAATATTATCCAAAAATAATAAGTACAAGCCAAAATATCGAACCTGAAGAATGTGAAGAAGCTAGGAGGGCTTATCAGTTTTACGTAAATTGGCCTAATCACATGATAAAAGTAAAAGTTCTTAAACCGACCGGTACTTTAATGTAATTAAATCGATACTGTAAGATATCAGCAATCCCAAAATTATATGCAAATAATAAAAGATTTATGACCGTGACAGGTTATAGAAAAAACACGAAAAAAACTCAATTCGTCTTCTCGAAGACTATGAAAACTCATTTAAATTGCAATATAAATAAAAGAACAACCATAAGAAAAAAGAAACAGCAGTCGCAATAGCTCTTAAATTCTATCATATTAGTTGAAACCTCTAATGATTTCGATAAAAAGATGGACCTCCTGTTCCTACACATCTTGTAGGATTGAGAGGCACAGACAAAGATCTTAATCGTCTTCCAAAGAAAATTTTGTCCTTAATTTCATAAATTTTTATTAGAACACCGAACTATTTGAGTATGAATTAATCAAATACTCGATATAGATGATTAGAAAATAATACATTTAAGAATTTTTAAACAGCTTTATGAAATACTAATAAATTTAATTATTATAAAATTTCTTTTTAAAGAAATGTCATATTTAGGAATATAAATTTTAAAAATTATTTAATGTGATATTAAAACTTACTTTTCATTTAAATTAGATACAAAAATATATAAAGTACATTTTAAGGTAAAGTGAATGAATTCGTCAATTGGCAGTTTAAAATTTGAATAATTTTTTAAAGGTTAAAAGTAATAAACTCTTTAGATTCTGTAGAACTATAAACATTCTGATAATATAACTTTCAAGAGCTAAATCTAATTTTATTGAATAAATTGATTTCCAGTCAAAACCTTTTTATTGAAAATCAATAGTTCTTTTACACACAAATTCAATATAGGAAAATTTTTAATTGTCTCGATTCCGAATGATTGATATATCATTTTATTTCAACCTTTCTCTTCTTTTATCTGCCATAATTGTTATCATTATTTGTCAGTTTTTAAAACTCATTTGTTCTTCCTCTTTGTATCTTTCATTATTCGTACTTTTTTCTTGTATCATTTTTTCAATATTTTATTTTTATACAGTTTTCCATTTTTTATTCTTCTTTTATTGTTCATCATTTTATAATATAATTTTTATTACTTTTTTATTTTATATTCATATTAATATGAGTATTCATTATAATAATCAAATGCATTATGATAATACATTCAAGATATAGAATTATATTTTAATACACATATACATTAAAAATATTTTATAAATAATATTTAAAAATATGTTTAAGTAAAAAATCATCACATAAAAATATATAAACAATAAAAATATATCAGAATAAAACTATAAAATAATAATAAAATATAAAACTAAAATTTGTGTAACTTTACAAATGTCAAAGAAAGGTAAAAGAACTTTTTATGTTGTTACATTAAATGTTTAGTTTTTGATTATCGATTCATTTTTAATTTAACGTAATAAAATGTATTTAAATAATCATATAATTAGTCAAATTTAAAACATTTTTAAGCTTATATTGTGCTTGTTTGGTTTTGACCTTACTTCTTAGTTAATTATTGATAGTAGTATCATATAATTTTACTTATATTGCATAATAAATGTTTATATAAATTCTCTAATAAATTTTTCAATAAATTATATATATTATTTTTAGAAATATGAATTATATAAGAATTAATTAACAATTTTCAGAAAAAATTAATTACTTCAATAGTTTATATAATATAAAGTAATTAAAATATATTCCACAAATAATATATAATAATAAAAAATACAATAAATAAAAATATGCTTACAAAATATTTTTAAAGCTAACACGTTTGTTTAAATATTGATTTTTTTTCATAAAAAAATCATTTTAAAATAGCAACAAATAATGCAAGTAGACATAATCTTAAAAAATTGCTTTACATATTCATTGTTGAAACTTTTTAAACTCAAATTGTATAAAAGTGAAATACTTAGCATGCAAAATCACATGCAATGATAACTAGGTCAAAATCAGATTTGGATCCATCCACGAGCATGGATCCACAACTGCTATCACCTGTAATATGTTTCACCTTAAAATCACAAAGCGTTCGACTAAATCAGATTAGACAGATAGGCATTGAATTTTCAAAACCAAACCCAAATATGATAGAAAGTAGGTTACAAGAAGCCCTTGAGGAAATTAAAATTCTCCATGACTTTGTAATTTGAAAGAGATCATGAAGAGATAAAAGAAAGATGGTCATCTGAGGTGATTAATCACTAATATTTTACAGAAAATATACAAGAAGATGAACTAGAGACGTACAGAAACAGTAGGCAGATGATAATCGCAGCTTTAAACGAGTTAAAATTAACAAATAAAAAGAGCACTAGTCAACCCGGTAAAGAATATGAGAAAAAGAAACAATTACGTTTACCAGAAATCGTAATTGAAAAATTCACTGGTGACTATATGAAATGGAGCAGTTTCAAAAAAGATTTCTCAAGCATTATAATAAAAAGAGAAGATCTAGATAATAATGAGAAGCTACATTATCTCAAGTGTTTATTGGGAGGTAAAGCCCTTAGGGTAATAAAATCTATAGCTTTAGAAGGAGATTGCTTCGAAACTTCGTGGAATTTGTTGATGAGGTACTATAATATGCCAAAAATTCAAATCGCTGCTAATATGGTGATAGCATTAGCTTCAGAATACTATCAACCTGTAAAAAACATTGATGCAAGAGAATTGGTAATTCTAGCGAATGAAATGTTTAAAAGGCTGGAATTCCAAGAGAGAACGCACAACATCAGGGAAATTCTAATAGTGCACATATTAATCAAACTGTTAACCCATCATCTAAGACAAGAATGGGAAAAAACCATTGGTAACAGCTACGAATATCCAACTTTCGAGCAGATTATTAAGTTCTTAGAAGGTCAGGCAAGTACCCGAATTAACAATGAAATTTCATACAAAAAGGGGCTGAAATATAGTTCACCCAAATCATCAGAACACAAAAAAGCTTCAGTGAATACAGCATCTAGACCACCAGAAAAAAGAGACAGAGAAAAATAAATATATAGTTGTAAATATTGCAATGACACACACATAATAGAATTATGTAAGAAGTTTAAGAATTTGTCAGTAGATGAAAGATTGGAATTTGTAAATAAAAACAAGATCTGTGATAATTGTTTAAGATGTCACACAGGTATATGTCACTTCAAGCAGCAATGCTGCTTCGACAGAATAGGTAAAGGGTGCAGTCATCAATACAAAATCTAATATATTTTATAATTCTGTTTTAGCCACAGCCCTGGCAGAGGCAAGTACACCATATAACAAAAAATATATACGCCTCCTTGTAGATACAGGGTCTGAACTCTCATTCATAACCAAAGGTCTAGCTCGCCAACTCAAAACAACTTGCATAAAATCAACACTCTTCATTTATGGCATTGGTGGTGCAAAAACAACGAAAACTCATGGAATTGTGTCAATAACTCTGAAATCATTAAATTCTAATGAATCCATTGAAGTCAATGCTCACATACTATCTGCTTTAACAACAGTATTACCTATAGCAGAAATTGAACCTCGAGACTGGCCACATTTACGAGATCTGACATTGGCAGATCCAGATTTTTTTAACACAAGGTCCCATCGATATCATACTTGGAGCTGACGTCATAGGGCAGGGTATAAAGGAAGACATTAAGAAACATTCAGCAACAATGCCCATTGCCATAGAATCTGTATTTGTCCGGCTAGTCATAGGTCCAGTTTTTACAAAAGGTACAGGGGTAGCTGGAGCACACCATGCATCAGTGCTAACCAGCAACCAACCGTTGGAAGATATAGTAAAGAGATTTTGGGAACAACAAGA